>JAJONQ010036053.1:0-32910 GCA_036250385.1 Solanum microdontum
TAAGAGACTACACATATTTAAGAAAAGTTTCCCTTCTTTCATACTCTAAATCGTGCAATAGAGTTGTGTCATAAGAAACTTATTCAAATTGTGTGTTTCTCAGATCCATTCAACTACCGCTCATACTCAAGGTAGTTGAAAAGCAAAGATGAGATCCATATCGAGGAGTTACTCTCAGCTAAAGCCTTGAGAAACTCATGAGACAACAAAGGGGCTTGAGAGAAACCCGTGAGTAAGCTGAAGTGTTGAAATTCGAAATAATGCACTCTTATTCATATGAATCGTGTGTTCGAGTTAAAAGCGAGATGTACTCCCGTACTATCTTCTCTAAACCTTGTTTAAGGTGAGACCTTCAAGAGGAGAGTATATTTTAGAATGCTTGGGTAGTACTTTTCACCTGAAAGATAGTATGAATACGAGATTATATGCAGTAGTAGAAAAAGTGCCAAATGTTAGAATAATGCATGTAGAGGTTCCATAATCTAAGAAAGGGAGATAGTGATAAGCAAATTATGTCTTTATAGTCATGCACCCAATAAGTTTTTAATTATGAGTTTTTATTTATGACTAGATTAAGGAATAATAATCTTGTTTAGAGTTCATGATATGAGGTAGAAGAATAGTTACTAGTCAGGATGAGTTAGAGTATACTTTAACCAGAAGGGATTTTAAGGTGATGTGCGATCGTGTTAATGAAGACTAAGTGTAGGTGTTGAATTGAAGAATAGAGTATTCATGAGGTGATAGATCTAAGATAGGCTTATGATTTTGAATGGGAGAGCCCCATAATATTCAAAGGGTCATAGAACTAATTAGGCAATGATGTATAGTAAATAGTACTTAAGTCGTGAAATTGAATGTGGCAGTAATATGTAAGGATGTAGACTGAGAGATAATGATTGACTACTTGTCATGAGTTTTTAGTGGGCGGGTGTTTCTTAATTTGTATCTAGTAGTTGTAAGTTAGTATAGTAGGCGAGCAATCATATTGATAGCCAAGATTTGTAATAAACATTAAGCTTGAATTTGAGATGAGAGTCGTGTCAAAGAGATTGGCAACATGAGGGTGATATGTTAGTTTTCAGATATGATCTGGTAGACTTGACATTTAGTAGGAGAGGAATTAAGAGGTTAGTTACAGCGAATGTGAGTGGTACAAGTATGAGAGTTCTAACTTTTAGATAAGAGTAGTGAAGTGTGGATAAGTCATAAGAGTAATAAGAGCACTAAGAGCACTAAGAGGTGTACCCGAGATTGCATGTAATCATATAAGGTTCCAATTAAGTCAATGATTTTTTCATGTATGCCTAGATAGCATATTTGAGTTGTCAATGTGGAGTAGGCTGATGTAAGCATTCATTATTACCCTTAAGAGTTTGGTAGAAAGGATTTTATATAGTCAATGCCATGTCTTTTTGATAAAGTTCAAAGCTTCCTCTAGTTAGGTTGATATGAACCTAGAAGGATGTTATTAGTAGGATAAGAAGGAGAAGAAAGATTATTAACAGTTAGATTAAGTGCCCTTATAAGCCAATGAGAAAAGGTTAAGAGAAGCATCTTAGAACGGGTCTTAGTACCTGCATATGGAGAGTTCAGTACCCATGAGATAAACCTTTCCCGAGTATTAGAGTAAAGAGAATGTAGACCAGTTTAGAGATGATGGAATAGATCCATAGCTTTAAAGTATTTGTTTCAAACCTAAGGGGGAGATGATAAGATGAGAAACCAAGTCAAGTATTGAGCATGAGATAGTGAGGTCTTTTGAAAGAGTTTTAGAGGTACATCTATCCATTCATACTCGAGGGTATTCCTCATAGTTTAGTTATTACAAAATCTTGTTGTCATTTCTAATATCAAATTGTGTCTATGAGCTATGCTCATACACTTCAGAGAGTTTCACATCTATGCTCAGTTTCCACAATGAGGGGAAAAGACTTTAGCCCATTAACCTTGAGCTTAATCCATAAAGTTGTGGATATCAGCCTCCTGATATGAACCTATTCATATAAGCATTCATGTCTCATATTATGTTCAATTTCACAAGTTCATGATTTACTCTCAGTGGCTAGCAACATAATGTTATGCCATGCATATTCTTATCTCAGATATCTCAAATGAATCATGCTTATGATCTTTCGCCCTAAAGCTTTCTTAGTGATCCTTTTTAGTTGAGAGTAGTATTGTTGTTAGTAGTGGTGTGATGATACAGAAAAAAGGATTGATATTTTCTTATTATGATAGTGCTGGTATTTTTATTCAATCTAAGGTTTTAAATGTGGATGGAGAAGAAGATAAGGTATGAGTAATAAGGCAGTTCCTGGTAATAATGAATGAAAGTTTTGTTGGTAGAAGTGGCAAGAGAATGAGGAATTCTTATAAGGAGTGGTTAGTAGGAGTCCATGGAGTGGTTATAGTACTAAGCTTGAATATGGTGTTGGTAACATGTGGAGAATGTGTGATACATTAGGTGTTTCATGAGTTAGCTGAATGTAGCGATAAGTAGTAGTGATCTTGGGATGAGATTTCCTATAGAGGTATAGTACCTGAATTTTGTGATTTAGATTGATATAATCACCCTATGTTAAGTACTTTGTGATTTTGAGTTAGACATGAATATAGTAATAGTAACCCCTTTCCATTCTCAATTTAACCATGATTCTTAAATTTCCCATATGTGTACAGATAAATTCTTTAGTGTGGGAATGATTTTGGATATCTATTAATGCCACTAGAATCTCCTAGTACAAAGTTGAGTGGAAAGTGTCCTTACTGATTAAGTTTTGACATAAGATTTTACTTAGGTCAACTTAAAATGACCATATCTCTTAGAATAAAAAAATTTACGTGGCTCATAATCTATCAAATTAAAGGTATTTGAATCATCTTTCCAACGCCACAAATTTTGAGTCAATCTTGAATAAAAAGCTATGACCATTTTAGTAACCTAATATAGTTCAGTGACGAATAGCCGACGGGAAAACATTAAAAAGGGTTGTTTTTGTCTTTTTACCTCTAAGAAAACCCTAAATGAATTTCTTGACTAATTAGAGATCCAAAACAATCAAATTTTCATATCGTAATCCATCATTCTCTACTATCTCAAACCCTAAGGGAAAACCCTAAGAAAAAATCAAAGTAGAAGACTACATTCAAGATTATTTCAATCTTTTTCAAGATTTTTCTTCAAGGTAAGTCTTTCTCCAAGAATTCCATTTCTTTCCACTGAAATTCCTCCATACAATTATGAATCACTAATGAAAATCACAATTCTTGGCTATAGAGTTTAAAGAAACTAATTCAAGAAATCTCAAGAAAGGTTTTCTTGATTGTTACCTTCAAGCTAGGGTTTCAAGGCTTCTAATCAAGTTCTTCTTCAAGAATCTTCAAGAACCTTGTTCTTCGAGGTATGTAAGTCTATCATAGTTTTGGACTGGTTCGTCCTCACGCCTTACATCTACTTTCAAATCAGTAAAAGATAAATCTAGGATTCTACCCCTAGATTTGAGTATTTTTTAGATGAGTTGATTTTAAGTTCTCGAGAACCTATTTATTTTTTTGAAATTTTATTCCTAATTATTGAATTTCTATATCTAATGCATTAAGATTCTTGAGTTCATTCGTTCTGGTCTATCTTTCAACATGACCCCATGAATTGAGTATTCTTGAGATGAGTAGTGTCCTTGATTTCTTGTGTTCTTGAGTTCTAAGTACTGAGTTTCCATATTGCTATTAAGACCCCTAAGTTGAGTTGTTCATGTCCATAATTCCGCATGAACCCTATGAATTGAGTTATGAATTTTGAGAAGTATTTTAAAGCCAACATTTGAGTTTTAAACTGAGTTTTTGAGGAAGTAAAGATATGTTTTAAGAAAGAGTTTTTAAAACATGATTAGTATGACATTCAGTATTCCATCAATGTTTAACAAGTATGGTGTCTAGATATACCATCAATGTTTATGCAGTATGACTTCTCGAGTCACCAATGAACATATCACAATATGATTTTGATATATTTTTTACAAAGAGTTTTCAAATATGAATTGAGTAAGAGTATAAGGGGACTATGTATTCCAGAGGTATCAATTTTTGCATTGGTAAAAGAGAAACTGAGATTTCTAAATGAGTTATGAGTTCAAAAGATATTTCAAGAGAAGTCACCTCTTTTAAGAGGCTTGAGCACTTATCTCAAACCAGAGGAAGAGTTATGTTTTTAAACATGTGAGCATGAATATATATTATTGGGAGTAGTATTGAGCACCGATATAGGGACGAGTTGAGACAACTCAAAGTCCTCATAAACCATGTATGCCAACATGGGTAAAGGGACAAACTTTTTAGATGATTTTTATTGCTTTTTAAGCATAGCTTAGTTGATCCACTTAGTTGAGGTGTCCTATATCCCGGCAAGGTATAGGACTGTTCTGGTAGCGTGGGCAAGACATTTTATCATCTTGTAGCTCATAGTGATGGTTGTTGATTAGAGAATCTCCCAATAGAGTTGAAGTGTATTTTTATATATCACTTATTATGTTGAGTTCAGATATGAGAAAGTCTTTTGTAAAGCTTTAAATTATTTAACTCCTTTATTTCTTTACATTCAGCTTGAGTACATTGTTATATATTGCAGACTTTTCTTTCAGTTATATGTTACTCATCTATATTACATACTCGTACAATCATTGTACCGATGTCATTCGAGCTGTATCTTTTAATAATTCTGATACAAGTTCTTAGGATCGTCAGCAAGAGTCCGTTGAGATTATTTTGTTATCTTTTGAGTAAGACATTCATGCTTCTGGAGGACTACAATTTTTATGAGTTGTTACAAGTATTTCTCTTGAGGAGTCGTGGGTCTTATCCCTACACTCATCCTAGTATATATTAGAGGCTTCATAGATAGACAATTTTGGAGAGTATTTTAATTTCAGATATTTTATTTATAACTCATGTTTCCGTCAGGACCCAGGGGTATCCCCTAGACGTAACAAGGCACATAGAACCCCGAAAGGCACCATGTAATCCACTTAGCATATCAAACATAAGCATAGAACAATAAAGAATAAAGACGCATTTTCAAGTCCAAAATTTTCATGAAGGAAAGTGAAAGTCTAGACTTGTCTCAATTTAGCCATCTATTACAATAGTCGAAATGAAAAGGGCCATAGCCCACACAACATAGTCCGAAAAGGAAATACAAGGAAAGAAACTACTAAGTGAAAACATTCGTCCTCGAATCAGGAGGACTCACCAATAACCTAGGAGAAATGATGAAATCCAAGCTTTAGCCACAATGTTGACCACCTTGAGAATCGGACCCTACACTTGGGGAAAATGTAGGAAAAGTATGGGTTAGTACAAAAATGCACTAAGTATGATAGCCATGCATGAAAACCTTGAAAACATGCTAAAAGGAACATTTCATTTGAATGCATGCAATTTACTGAGTTAAAGCATCATTTTGAAGATAATAGAAAAGCATAAGTCATAAGCATATTCATTACATAGATTATCATATCATAATAGAAACATACCATAAGTACCCTCAAAGCATACTTGTGCAATTAATGAATAAAATCCCATAATATCACCCATACTAAGTAAAGCTTCTTGAGTAGCCATAGATCATAATTAATATTCTTGTCATAGTGGGAATAAGCCTTAACCGACATATACCATGTAAGTTTAACATGGAATCTGGTATTACCCACACCAAAAAGAGTTGTCCTACATGCCTAAGGTAGAACCATACTCTTAGCTTAGATGGATCCACTAACTAAATAACCTATGGGGGTACATAGTTTATGGGATAAGGAGATTGCTTCTAGAAACCCGCCCTTTCTAATGGGGGAGCTTCCATCTACAGAGATTGCTTCTAGAAACCCGGTCTTTCTAACGAAAGAGCTTCCATCTCATATTCAATATCCACTCGGTGCTACGCATTTATCCCACGAAGTACATATTAAGTCTTGACTTAAGTTCATATTCATGGAAGAATGTCTTGACACTGAATCCAACATAATTCATAAGATAGCTCATAGATTCAATAGGTGAGAATAGCCTTTCAACCTTAGAATCATCATATTGTGATAAAACCTTTCACATCATATCATATTCATACATAGGTGTGTAAATGAGAATATCCTTTCAACGACACACAACAAGGTCATAATCATAATCCTTTTCCTGTCAAAGTGTTCTTAAAGCATATGCATAAATAACATGCCTACTATCACATCTTGCCCTTTTAAGGGTCAAAGCTCATATCAAATCAACATATCTAGAATTACTACATTAGACATGGATATAATCATAATTCAATTAATCCAATCACTACATGCATAATCTCATAACATTCCTCTAAAATCAACAAATCCACATCACATGATCATAATTGGGAACACAAGGAGATTTCATGGGTTCTTGGGTATTTCAACATAAAAACCATAATAAATCATCAATTCAATCATAATATAAAGTAATTCAATCATTAGAATCGTTTTTGAAAGTAACCCATGACTTTGGAATCAAACCCTAACTTTTGGGGATTTATAACTTTGAAATTGAGTTTAGAAGGGACTCCATGGATGGAAGCTATCCATGGATGAGAAGAACTTGTTTCTTGAACCCTAGCTCCAACTTCTTCTACTTCTTCCTTGAAGTTCTAGAGAGAGGATTTTTGAAGAGGAGATGAACTTTGAAAAATATTTGAGTGTTTAGAAAATATGACTTTGTTTAGATGAATTTGACTTAAAAATGACTTATATAGTGACCCTAAACTTACCCAAAACGACTTCACATTAATTGGATTTAAATCGGAGTTTCCCAAAACACCCCTCACTTAAAGTGAGTTACCCAGGTGGCATGAGGGCTCCACGAATCGTGGTCATGACTACGAGCCGTGGTCCCTCTCGTGGACTTGAGGCAGTGGCTAGGGAACTTGTGCATGTGACTCACAAGCCAAAGGCACCTTCACGAGGGGCTCCACAAACCATGGTGCATGCCACGAGCCTTGGTCCCTCTCATGGGCCTTGAGGCAGCGGCTTTCCATCATGCCTTGGCTTCTCAAGTGGTGAAGGCATCACCACGAGCCTTCCCACGAGCCGTGGTCTTCACCACTAGCCGTGAAGTGGCTCTTGGTCATGAGCCAATGTTGGGCAGCCTTAAGGAGACTACTGCCTCACCACCACAAGTGGCCACCATGGGTCGTGAAGACCCTCGTGGTCATGGACAGTGCCTTGGCAAAGTCTTGGGCAGCCTTGGCCCTTGGCCTTTTGCCTTGGCTCTTGCCTTCCTTCCTTGACTCTAACCTTCACTATAGTTTAGCCTACAAATTTCCGAGGTGTTACAATATCTCCCCCTTGGGAACATTCGTCCTCGAATAACAATCTAGACACATTACGGAAGTAAAGACTCAAGACTAGTAGTACATCATGCATGCAACATCAAAATAATGCACACTTCAAAGGAGGAAACATCAACTCAAACTGAAACATAATCAATGCATCACAAGGAAGTAGGAGCTACATCTATCAACACATTATGCATGAAACATTTAAATATTTCTCATATTCGTAGGAGGAACTACCTTCTCCAACTAAAATCATGCTCAACAGAATGTCTTCGAGCCAAGATGCAATTTAACTCTCAAAAAGTTCAACTAAGCATGTTCAACAACTCACATCACGAAGCATATAGACAAATTCATACTCAATGCACAACAACATGAGAAACATAAATCATAAAAAATCATTTTCTTACTAAACATGAACTTCTCAAGAACATGAATAACATAAGGAAATCATAGAAACACAGATAGCACACATGACTCCCAAAACAAGGAAAACTCAAGGGGAACTACTTACCTCAAGCTTGAATAGGAGTAGAAGGAAAAAGATGAGGATATCGGGACTTCATATCGGCCTCGGCCTCCCAAGTAGCACCCTCAACTAAGTGATCCTCTATAAAAACCTTTACGGAAGCTAATTCCTTGTTTCTCAATCTTTTGTCCTGTCGGTCTATGATCTCCACCGGAACCTCTTCATATGAAAGACTTTCGTCAACCCCCAACCCTTCTAGGGGAATAATGGATATCAGATCTCCAATACACTTCTTAAGCATAGAAACATGAAATACCGAATGAACTGGGACAACTCATTTGGCAAGTCCAACTCATAGGCAACCTTCTCAATACGTTTCAAAATTTGATACGGGCCTACATACCGGGTACTAAGTTTTCATTTCTTGACAAATCTCATCACACCCTTCATGGGTGAGATTTTCAAATAGACCCAATCATTAACTTCAAATTCTAGGTCCCTTCTTCTCACATCGGCATAAAACTTTTGTCTACTTTGAGCCATTCTCAACCTTTCTCTAATAAGCTGAACTTTGTCAATAGCTTCATAAACTAGCTCAAGACCTATCAAAGTAAATTTTACGTACCTCAAACCAACCAACCGAATACCTACATCTTCTACCATACAAGGCTTCAAAGGGAGCCATACCGATACTTGAGTGATAGCTAATATTGTAGGCAAACTCTATTAATGGCAAGTGGTCATCCAAATTACCCTTGAAGTCTATGACACATGCCCTTAACATATCTTACAATGTTTGGATGGTACGCTTCGCTTGCCCATCGGTTTGGGGATGAAAAGTCGTTCTAAGCTTAACCATAGTACCAATCCCTTTTTGGAATGACTTCCAAAAGTGAGAAGTAAATTGAGTACCCCGATTCGAAATAATAGATAAAGGAACCCCATGCAACTTCACTATCTCTCTTATATACAACTTGGCATAGTCTTCCGCCGAAAAAGAAACCTTGACGAGAATAAAGTGGGTTGATTTTGTCACCCCATGTATAATGACCCAAATAGTATCATGTTGCCTTCGGGTGCGAGACAAACTCACAATAAAGTCCATATTTACATCTTCCCACTTCCAAGTGGGAATACTTATATCTTGGGACAAACCTCCCGGCCTTTGATGCTCAACCTTAACATGTTGACAATTAGGACATTTGGCTACAAATCCCGCAATATCTTTCTTCATACCGTTCCACCAATAGACTTCCTGTAGATCATGGTACATCTTGGTGGCTCCTGGATGAATAGAGTACCGAGAACTATGAACTTCCTCTAAAATTTATTCCCTCAAACCATCAACATCCGAAACACATAGCCGACCTTGGTACCTAAGCACCCCATCTCCCCCTTGGGAGAAAATCTCAATTGACTTCTTGAGTACCGACTCTTTCAACTCAACTAATATAGTATCAAGGCCTTGCTTAGATTTCACAACCATCACAAAGGACAATTCCGAACCATTATGGACCATGACACCACCCTTGGTGGAATCCACTAGTTGAACATCTAGCCGAGCCAACCTATGCACATCGTGAACCAATTCTTTCTTTTCATCCTCTACATGAGCCACACTACCCATGGAAAATCTACTAAGTGCATCCGCTACAACATTAGCTTTGCCAGAGTGATAAAGGGCACTCATGTCATAATACTTCAAGAATTCTAACCACCTCCAAGATTCATGTCCTTTTCACTAAATACATATTAAAGACTCTTGTGATCGGTGAAAACATCCACATGGACCCTATACAAATAATGCCTCCATATTTTTAAGGGAAACACAATCGCCACTAATTCAAGATCATGGGTCAGATAATTCTTCTCATGGAATTTAAGTTGCCTTGAAGAATAGGCAATCAATTTACCATTTTTCATGAGCACACATCCCAACCCCACTCTAGAGGCATCACAATACACTACAAAACCATTTGTACCCTCTAGTAAGGTCAATACCAAAGCGAAAGTGAGTCTATCTTTCAACTCTTGGAAACTTTTCTCAAAAGCTTTCGACCACACAAACTTAGCCTTCTTTTGAGTTAAAGTCGTCAAAGGAGAAGCAATGGAGGAAAACCCCTCAACAAACATTCTATAGTAACCGCCCAAACCCAAAAAGCTTTTTATGTCGGAAGGAGTTAGAGGTCTAGGCCAACACTTGACCGCATCTATCTTCTTAGGATCCACCTCAATACCCTTGCTTGACACAATATGACCAAGGAAAGCTACAGACCTTAACCAAAATTAACACTTGCTAAACTTTGCAAAAAGTTATCGATCCTTAAGAACATGCAATACAATTCTCAAAAGGTCCATATGTTCATTCTCACTCCTTGAGTAGATCAAGATGTCATCAATAAACATAATTACAAACATGTATAGGTATTGCCTAAACACCTATTCATCAAGTCCATAAATGTCGTTGGAGCATTAGTCAATCCAAACGACATCACTAGGAATTTATAATGACCATACCAAGTTCGGAAAGCCGTCTTGGGAATATCAACCCTTCTCACCCTCAATTGGTGATAACCCGATCGAAGATCAATCTTAGAGAAATAGCTAGCCCCTTGAAGTTGGTCAAACAAATAATGGTCACTTTATTTAAATGATGAAAATCAGGGCACATTCTAAGAGACCCATCTTCCTTTATAACAAACAACGCGGGAGCACCCCATGGAGAGATACTTGGTCGGATAAAACCCTTGTCTAACAAATTCTTTAATTGCTCTTTCAACTCATTTAACTCCGTCAGAGCCATTTTGTAGGGAGTAATAGAGTTAGGTTGCGTATCTGAAAGAAGATCAATACCAAAATCTATTTCCCGCTCGGGATGAATACTGGGAAAATCATCGAGAAAAACTCTCGGGAACTCATTCACAATCAGAACCGACTCTAGAGAAGGAGTTTCGGATTCAACAACCCTCACCCTAACAAGATGGTAAATACACCCTTTGGAGATCATCTTCCTAGCTTTAAGACAAGAGACAAATTGACCTCTAGGCATAGAATTTCCCCCCTTCCACTTTAAAATAGGCTCATTTGGAAATTGGAACCTAACCACCTGAGTTCTACAATCGATAGAGGCATAACATGCATGCAACCAATCCATACCAAGAATCACATCAAAGTCTTACATGTCAAGCTCTACTAAGTCAACAAGAGTAACTCTATGGGACAAGGAAATGGGACATCTTCTATAAACCCTCTTAGCCACCACAAAATCACCAACCAGGGTAGAAACTGAAAAAGGTTCTAACAACACTTCGGGGAGCATATCAAAATTCATGGCCACATAAGGTGTCACAAAGGATAAAGTAGCACCAGGATCTAACAAGGCATATACATCAATAAGAAATACTTTTAACATACTTGTCACCACATCCAAGGAGCTCTCTTGGTCACCTCGGGATTGAAGAGCATAAAAACGGTTTCGCTTTGGAGCATTGGAATTTGAAACGCTAGGAGGAGCTTTCTTGCCTTCTTTCCCCTTGGCTGAAAGTGTTGGGAAACTCCTCAATTGATGACAACTCTTACCACAACCAAAACAAACAGCCGTGCCGACTAGGCACTTTCCATCATGTTTCTTCCCACATTTTTCATACCTATTCACATAAGAGCCACCACTATTACCTCCTTGAGATTTAGGGTTAGACACCCTATCCTTGTTGACCCTTAGGGGAGCACTAGAGGAGCCTTGGTTGGAGAACCTTTGTTTGAACCTTGGTTGACCTTGTCCATCAGACTTAGCATTAGAGAAGTTCCAATCACCGGTCCTAGCTCTTTTCACATCCCTATTCATTTTCTTGAGTTTCTTTTCCTCTATTTGTTGGGCATACACCATAAGACGTGAGATATCCATATCATGATGCAGCATTGCCGAACGACATTCTTTTACTACTAAGCCAGACAAACTCTTCAAAACCCTACTTATCTCATCCCTCAAATTTGCCACCATAGTTGGAGCATACTTGGACAATTGAGTGAACTTTAGTGCATACTCTTTCACTTTCATGCTTCCTTCACGAAGGTTAATGAACTCTTCCACCTTAGCTTCCATCAAATCTCGGGGAAAGAACCTATTAACAAATGCCGATTTAAACACTTCCCACTCTATGGGACCCACTCCTACGGGCCTATTACTCTTCCATTGATTATACCATACTTGAGCAACACATTTCAATTGGTAAGAGGCTAACTCCGCCTTCTCTACCGAAGTCACTCCATAATAGCAAATATTTTATAAACCTCTTCCACAAATTCTTGAGGATCCTCTTCCACTTTGGAGCCATGAAATTAGGGAGGGTTCATTCTAGAAAAATCCCTAACCCTTGAATCAGCCGAATTAACATTAGGATTCACATGAGTCGCAATATCTCTATTGGCCTGAGCCGTCACATCTTGAGCTTGAATCATCAAAGCTTGGGCCAACATTTGAAAAGCCGACCTAACCTCCACATCCGACATTGCCGAAGGATTAATCGGAGCCTGATAAGTTTGATGAAATTCTTCATTCACATTGTCACCCTCCATTCTTCTAGCGTTTGCCCTTCGTGTATTCATATCCCGAAGACACGAGAGAAGGATTAGGAGAGGGACTTTATAGATTTAAGCTTTATGGAACGACGTAAGAGTAATGAAACAAGTGTAGTCTCCTAATCATCTTGTAGCCTCTCATGCATAAATGTGGCGCGCTTCATATTTATGAACAAGACTCTACTAGACGTGGCTTATGAGACATCCTCCTAGAATTATTCTAAACCTCGTGCTTTGATTACCAAGTTTGTCATGACCCAGGGGTACTCTATAGACGTAACAAGGCACATAGAACCCCAAAAGGCACCATCTAAGCCACTTAAACATAAAGAGTAAAGACGCATTTTACAGTCCAAAATTTTCAAAAAGGAAAGTGGAAGTTTAGACTCGTCTCAATTTAGCCATTTATTACAATAGTCGAAATGAAAAGGGCCATAGCCCATGCAGCATAGTCCGGAAAGGAAATACAAGGAAAGAAACTACTAAGTGAAAACATTCATCCTCGAATCATGAGGACTCACCAACAAGCTAGGAGAAATGATCAAATCCAAGCTTTAGCCACAATGTTGACCAGCTTGAGAACCGAACCCTACACTTGGGGAAACTGTAGGAAAAGTATGGGTTAGTACAAAAATGCACTAAGTATGATAGCCATGGATAAAAACCTTGAAAATATGCTAAAAGGGACATTTTATTTGAATGCATCCAATTTACTAAGTTAAAGCATCATTTTGAAGATAATAGAAAAACACAAGTCATAAGCATATTATTACATATGTAACACCCCAGATTTGAAGAAGAAAAAAATTCCAGATTTTCAGAAGTTGCAGATGTCACCGACGGAGGCCACCTACGGATCGTTAGTCATCACCGTCGATGGGCCAGTCAACTTTTAGTTTTAGACCCTAGATTTTAGCCCTCTGACAGCCAAACGATGACTGACAAGATGGACCATTAATCGACTCACAACCCGTGAGTCAGCTTTGTCGATGGGTTAGTCAAATTTTAGTTTCAGAACCCAGAGTTTAGCCCTCTGACAGCCAAATGAGGACTAACAGGATGTACCATCAGTTGACTTACGGCCCGTCAGTTAGTTTTGTCGATGAGCCAATCAACTTTTTAAGTCATGGGTCTTTTGGTCTTTTCCCTATGCATTGGACCCCTAAACTACGTCGTTTAACCCCTAAACTACATAGTTTTTGTCAGTTTTAGCCTAGTAACCTAATTAGAATCTATTCTAAGCAAATCAGTCACCTTAAACATAGAAAAACATAGAACAAAAGAGAGAAAGAAGTCAACCAGCCCTAGCTCCAAAACGCAACAAGTTTTCATCAGTTTCAACCCCGAAATCGAAAGATGTCTCCATGAAATTCATTATCAGGTATGTGGGATTTCACTAGTGGGTTCCTTTGACCCGTTAGGCCCTTAGATTTCAGTCAGATTCTTGATTCACTTTAGATTATCTAGACCTAAGGTTTTGAGAATTTCGGTGGATTATTATGTATTTGTTGCTTTAATGTTCCTAATTAGATTATCATGTTGTAGTATCGTTTTTGCCCATATTCATGCATAAACTCAGAACCCTAGCTATGTAGTTCTTTTAGTTCATCAATTACACATGCTAGGTCAGATATTTTAGTTATACATGCCTCAGATTTAAATGTATCATTATCAGCACATTAATGTTGCATTTTCAGTTATCATATCAGTATTTTGAGCTATTTAGTATTACAGAACTTCAGTCATAAATTGTTAATTACTTAATCAATTGGGAGAAGCTTAATACTAAGTGGAGTAGGGTCAATCACCCTCAACTCCCAGAACTACGTGCCCCGTTGGTTGTAAGTCCCCTCCGTGGGCGTCATTTTAGTGATCATGCCAGCATGCATCTATACCTCTTGCCTGGTATATTAGGTCCTATCGATGGGGCGTATATATAGGACTCCACATTTAGCTCATGTGATTTTATGTCAGTTATTAGTAGCTCCCTTACAGTCAGATTCTAGTGCATTGACCATGTTATCAGTTGTAGTTTAGATCTCAGTTTCAACATGTTATAAACTTGATCATTGCATTAAGTTATTTCATGTTCAGTATTCTCAGTTAGTATCATGCTTATCTCATGTCATTGCTCATATATTATGCTTTGGTTCAGTAATGTTATTGTTCAGATTTACTCTATTATGCATTCTCAGTACCTTTCAAGTACTGACGCATACTATGTGCTACATCTTCTCGTGATGTAGGTTCAGGTTCTCAGCTTCCAGATCACGCATAGATCGGTTCCCAATCTTCAGTTCCGCAACATCAGTGGTGAGTCCTCATTCTTCAAGGACGAGTGACATGATTATCTTTCTTTGCTTTCAGTTTTAGTTTCAGATATAGTTAGATTCAGCTATAGAGTTAGATTTTGACTTTTTAGTTGTTGTTTAAACTCTCTGTTTTCATTTATTCAGATAGTAGATAGGTATTCCCCATCATTTCAATATATTCATATGATTTAGCTTTCGCACAGTATTTATTGATTCAGTTTGCTTTAGTATACTCATGATATGCCAGCAGGGTTAGCTTGGGGTCACTTGTGATCCTAGGTCCCGTGTCCACGTCCAGGGGGTAGCGTTGGGGCGTGACAATATAGATCATTATATCATAAGAGAAACATACCATTAGTACCCTCAAAGCATACTTGTGCAATGAATGAATAAGATCTCATAATCTCACACATACTAAGTAAAGGTTCTTGAGTAATAGTGGCGATAAGCCTTAACCGACATAGACCATGTGAGCTTAAAATGGAATCCGGTGTTACACATACCGAAAAGGGTTGTCCTACTTGCCTAAGGTAGAACCATAATCTTAGCTTAGGTGGATCCACTAGCAAAATAACATATGGGGGCACGTAGTTTATGGGATAAAGAGATTGTTACTAGAAACCCACCCTTTCTAACGGCGGAGCTTCCATCTCAAGAGATTACTTCTAGAAACCCGACCTTTCTAATGGAAGAGCTTCCATTTCATATTCAATAGCCACTCGGTGCTAAGAATTTATCCCAAGGAGTACATATTAAGTCTTGACTTAAGTTCATATTCATGGAAGAATGCCTAGACACTCAATCCAACATAATTCATAGGATAGCTCATAGATTCAATAGGTAAGAATAGCCTTCAACCTTAGAATCATCATATTCTGATAAAACCTTTCACATCATATCATATTCATACATAGGTGTGTAAATGGGAATATCCTTTCAACGACACACAACAAGGTCATAATCATAATCCTTTCTCTCAAAGTGTTCTTAAAGCATATGCATAAATCACATAAAACATACCTAATATCACATCTTTCCCTTTTAAGGGTCAAAGCTTATATCAAATCAACACATTTAGAATTACTACAATAGACATGGATATTATCATAATTCAAGTAACCCAATCACTACATGCATAATCACATAACATTCCTCTAAAATCAACAAACCCACAACACAAGATCATAATTGGGAAACAAGGGGATTTCATGGGTTCTTGGGGATTTCAACATAAAAACCATAATGAATCATCAATTAAACCATAATATAAAGTAATTCAATTATTAGAATCATTTCTGAAAGAAACCCATGACTTTGGAATCAAACTCTAACTTTTGGGGATTTATAACTTTGAAATTGACTTTTGAAGGGACTCTATGGATTGAAGCTATCCATGGATGAAGGACTACCATACCTTTACAATGAAACCCAATAAATTTGATGAGAAGAACTTGTTTCTTGAATCCTAGCTCTAACTTCTTCTTCTTCTTCTTCCTTGACTTAGTTTGGATGAATTTGACTTTAAAATGACTTATATAGTGACCTTAAACTTACCCAAAATGACTTCACTTTAATTGGACTTAAACTAGAATTTCCCAAAACACCCCTCACTTAAAGTGAATTGCCCAGGTGCCACAAGGGACTCCACGAGCCGTGATCCCTCTCGTGGACTTGAGGCAGTGGCTAGGCAACTTTTGCCTTTGTCTCACAAGCCTAAGGCACCTTCACGAGGGGCTCCACGAGCTGTGGTGCATGCCACACGTTGTGGTCCCTCTCGTAGGTCTTAAGGTAGTGGATTTCCATCAAGCCTTGGCCTCTCAAGTGGTGAAGGCATCACCAAGAGCCTTCCCATGATCTGTGGTCTTTAGCACTGGCCGTGAAGTGGCTCATGGAGATTAGCAAATGTTAGGAAGCCTTAGGAAAGCTACTATCTCACCACCACGAGGCATGGTGGCCACCACGGGTCGTGAAGACCTTCGTGGTCATGGGCAGTACCTTGGCAAAGGCTTGGGTAGCCTTGGCCCTTGCCTTGGCCATTGGCCTTTTGTCTTGGCTCTTGCCCTCTTTCCTTGACTCTAACCTTCACATTTGGCTCTAGTTTAGCCTACAAATTTCCAGGGTGTTATAGTTTTATACTTAGCATATTCAGCAAAGTACTTAGTTAACTATTTTTAAATGTTCCTTTAAATTTGATGCTTATGTAGGCTCAAGTTAGTCTTCCGCTTGTAGTCAGGCGGGACTAGGGTTCGCTTAGGGACCAGCAATGGCTCTCGAGTGCCGGCCACATTCAGGGTGTAGGCTAGGGTCGTGACACCATGTAGGTGCACGAGCCCCTACATAGACTGTGGAACCCCACACGGTCTGTCAATATGCCCGTTGAAGCAAGCTAGAGACCCCCCAAGGCCAGTGAGGAACCACAGACCACTAGACGGTCTGTGGAACCCCACATGGTATGTCAAGTGTGTAGTGGAAACGACCCACTACAACCTCAATTCACTGTGAAGAATCGCAGTGGCCTACACGGCCCGTGGTGCTTCACACGGTCCGTGAATTGGACCGTAAATGGGGAAGTTTGGCCATTTAAGTATGGGTCAACTTAAAATGGTCATATCTTTTAGAACAAACTGAATTAGGTGGCCTATGGCCTATTACATTAAAGATATTTGAGTACTCTTTCCAATGCCACCAAGTTTGATAAAATCCAAGATCAGAATAATAAGTTATGCTCGTTTTAGTAGAGACCTTCGGGGCAGGGCCATAACCACAACCCAGTTGACGGCCCGTGGTCCTATTGATGGCCCGTCAGTCCCATAGTGAAGGCCACTTCGTCAATTTTAAGTAAAGTTCATTTTGGTATTTTCCCTATGCATTGGGCACTTAAACTACATCATTTGAATCATAAACTACGTCGATTTACTCGGTCTAAGCCTAATAATCTAGTCAGACACTACCAAAAACCCTCATTCTCCAGAAAACATCCAACTTAGAGCGAAAAGAAAAGAAAGAGACGACCAGTCTCTCAAGAACAAGTAGAAGTGTTCTTCGAAGTTCAGCCCCGAAATCTAAAGGATTTTTACATATATTTTATCACCGGGTATGTGGAATATCACTAGTGGGTTCCTTTCACCCATTAGGTCCCAATAATTCAGTTAGTTCTTCAGATTCTCATAAATTGTTCGGGCCTAGGGTTTCTAGATTTTCAAGATCTATTGTGATTATGGTTCCTTTAATATAAATAACTTGTTTCTTGATAATTTAGTATAATTTCATGCATAGTACTCATAACCCTAGCCTGTGTAAGTCTATCCTAGTTCATGAATTATACTTTCTAGGCCAACCAGACAGAAATTCATGCTTCAGATGTCGAATGTTATATTCTCACTATATAAATGTTTCATTCTCTTTAGCATCTCAATTTTGGAGCTATTTAGTATTTAGTGCATTTTAGCTTCATTAATATTCAGTTGGGAGTAGACTTAGCATCGAGTTGGACTAGGGTTCAGTTTACCCTTACAATCCTAGAACTACCTGCCAGTGTAGGTTCAGAAGTCCCCTCTGTTGAGCACCATATTTAGTGATCACGTCATAGTCATGCCTCTATACCCCTGGCAAGGTATATTGGGTCCTCTCGATGGGGCGTATACATTGGACTCCATGTTTAGCTCACATGGTTTATATCGGTTAATATTAGCTCGCACAGTCATACTCTCATTGCATTGACCATGTTATCAGTATTCATTTATGTATTCAATTCAACATATTAGCTACATGATTAGTACTTGGTCATTACATTTATCTTAACTTTCAGTTATACTTAAGTACATATCTATATCCTTATTCAAATTATATGATTGTTCAGCTTATATACTTTGTTTAGCGTAGCACATATATATCATGCATGCTCAGTACATTCCAAATATTTGACACATACTTTGTGCTACATCGTTTCATGATGTAGGTTCAGACGCTCAACATCCAAATCACGCTTAGTTCAATCCTTAGTCCGACTTCGGCAACTTCAGTGGTGAGTCCTCATACTTCGAGGACAATAAACATGCTTTATCTTTTAGTCTTAATTTTTAGTTTTAGTCTTTCTAGAGTTAGCTGGGGGCATGTCCCAGCAACTCAATTTAGTTAAAAGATTTTTCAGACATAGTAGTAGATTTAGCTAGAGATGTTAGGTGTTGTTTCAGTCATCACTAAACTCTTGTTATGCTTATATATATATATATTCGGACTAGCTGTGTTTTCCCCATTTCAGATATCAACTATTTTTAGTTTTCGCATAGTATATGATTTACTTAGTTATATTTTCAACATGCTTGATATATTCCAGACTAAGGGTTAGTTTGGTCATGATCCTATGTCCCATGTTACGTCTAGGGGGTAAGCTCGGGGGGTAACATGACAAAAAAACCAAGATAGACTATACAAAGGTATTGTATGAAAATGGAAAAGTGTGCACTTTGTTGCCCCTTTGAAGTCTTGAACATTGTGGAGGTTGTTGGTGTCGGAGGTAATATGGGATACACGCCCGAATTGACTATCCATGGATCATTTTGTGTTGTTTGTACAGAAAAATTGGCTTTTGCTTCAAAGTGGTTGTGGGATCAAGAAAGACAATCACTTGCAGTGTGCCCAAATTTGTCAAAAATTTGACATCAAAATTGGGAGGGTTGTTGTTGGATGTTGCGCCACAACGAATGATCCATCGAGTACTAGGAAGTGTTGTTGTAATGTTGCTGCCAATTTTGGGGACGCCAATTATTATTGTTGGATTGACGTCGATTGTTGCGGGTGGCTGATGGAGGATTTATTGATTGTTGAGAAAAAACCACTGTGATCTAGGTAGTATTCTTTTTGAGGTCTTTGTGTTAGAATAACATTTCATGATCAAGAAGCTTATCGAAAAGCTCTGCATAGCTGATTGGCGAGTCTCGTGCCCTTATGGTTGTTAAGATTTCAGGAAACTCTTGCCCGAGTTCACTCAATATTTTTACCATGAGTTCCTCGTTATTGATGAGGGAACCTTTTATGTCTAGTTCATCAGAGAGAGAGAGCAAACAACCCACATATATTCAAAAACCAATTAGTTGTCATTGCTGACTCGACTAAGATTGTGGCAATGGTTGAAGATTCAAGTTTGTGATTTGTTCGCAAAGGAAGTGTGAAGCTGATCCCACACAACTTTGGAGTTAATTGCAAAAGTGACCATGGATATGATCGTGACATCAACAAAGGCCATGAGAGCATTTTGGATCAGCTTATCCTGATGAAACCAATCCTTGTACTTAGGATTGGCAGTTTGCAGGCCATTTGTGGTGACTGATTCAGGAGAGGACACTTTGGTACCGTCAAGATGACCATAGAGGTCACGTCCATGAAGCAGCATGGCAATTTGAGCCTTCCTTATGCTAAAAATATGGATTCTGGAGAGTTTAATGGGCAGTTGGGATGAGGCATTGAATTGAATTAGGTGCTTGAGGACAGGGACAAAGTCAACATTTGTGACAAGGGTAGTAGTGGTCATATTCTCCCTTGGTGAAAATGTGAAGTAAAATAGGGGAGTAATTGTAAGTGGCCATCTTTTGGCAGTTACAGTAATGGTCTTCAATGACCATAACTTCCCTATTGAAACCTCCTTATTCTCTAATGCATTATTTCACTCTTTATTCTATCACTATACCTTGTAACTCATGTAACCTATAGGCCATTCACTTGCCCTATTAACTATCCCATTATCTTCATATTCACGGCAAAAAAGACTTCCTCCCCTATAAATAGTGTTGGTCTTCCTTTGGGTTGAGCACAAGAAAGAGATATAAAACAAGAGATGTAAAAGAAAATATATGGAAAATATGACTTAAAAGGTAAAAGAAAAAAAACTTTTTGTCTAATATTTTTAAATGTTGGTGTATATGAATTTTATTATTAAAATAAATATTAAGTGCATATGTTAGTGGGTATAAATTGTGGTAGAAGATTACTATCGATTTTTGTAACTTATATGACCATTAGTTCTTATAACTATCGTGATCTTTAGTTTCTTGTAGCTCATAAGACCATTAGTGTCTTGTAAATTTTGTGACATCTATCACATTTATCTACCCACATTGCTACCCTTCATTCTACATATTGATTATGTGGAAAACTTCTTCACCTATAAATACTAGTGTTTCTTCCTTTGTGAAGGATTCTAAGTAAGGTGAGAAGTGTGAAATAATAAATTAGTGTGTAGTAGTGAAAGAGAGAATTGAGACAAGAAAAACTATTCTAAGTCTTCAACTATATTCACTATATACAAGAGAGTAATTATAGAAAGAAGGAAGATGTTCGTTTTTTTATCTTTGGACTCTTCAACTAATCCAGAGTTACTTGAGTTGTACGACGTTGTTGGGCTGTTGAATCATGGAGGGGAGAAGTCAAGAGTATTACTTCTGGATCGGTGTAGATTATGCTGCAGTGGGATTGAATCTCCTTAAAGAGAGCGAGATATCTGTGCCTCAACCTAAAAAATTGTTGATTCATTTTTGTTTGAACTGTAATATTTCGTATGTGTGGTATATTACACCAACAATTGTAAGGAGATTCATGTTTTGTTACAGTTTGAATAAAGCGCGGAGATCAAAATTGAGATCTCAACATCATTTAGCTCAAACATCACTCTCTTCAAGAGATGGAAGAGAAGAGATGTACGGGTAAATATCTTTCTACTTGCTCAATTCAAGTGGATAAAAGGTAAAGGAAAAACTTTTTTCCTAGTATTTTCATGTATAAAGTGATACTACTTTTCATGAAAAAATGATATTTAAATTCTTAAAATAGTGGGGGCTCATGAAATCAGGAAAAAAGTCATTGTGAAAAAATGATTTGTGCATCTTTTAGAAATACTCTAAAAAAAAAGGGGTATTACAAGTGCATATATTTATTATGGAATAAATGACATGTTTTTTTTGGCTATAATTAGATGATTTTTTGCTCTAAAATGAGAGTTATAAATAAATTATGAAAAACATGTTGAGTAGCCATTTAACATGAAATGTTTGGTGAGATAAGTTCAATTCTTGGAATGAAAAAATACCATAAAAAATGTGATGAAAATTTTCTTGTCAAGTCATACAATATTGAATTTTTTTAAATTAAAGTACCATCTTATTGGATGTGTGAGTCTTGCAACTCCTTTTGACTCAATTGCGAAAATGGTGTGACAAAGAAAGAAGGAGTTTGCTAGCCTAATTAAAAAAATATAAAGTATGTGACTAATTGCATTTTATATGATATTGGGAATAAAGTATAGCATGTACAAGCAAATCAGGTAAATTTACTTGGTACGAAATTTGGTGTCTTATTTTATGAGAAAAAATATTATGCTATACTTAAAAGTTTTGTAGGTGCAGATGAGAAAACTTGGTGCTATTTGATGGAGGTGAGAAAAGCAAATCATATTGCTTGCTAATTAACTCTACTTTTTAGGTTGAAGTAAAACAAAATTAAGCTTCAACTAGTCAAAAAAGTGAATTGATTTTACTATATCAAACACTTTATTTTGAGAAATTAATTTTTCTAATTTTGATTAATTGTGATAGCACCAATATAATGGTTGAATACAAAATTGTTATTATAACGGTAAATTCAAACTGATAAGAAAACACAATATTGTGAGATCATATTGATCACTGGTATACCATCAATATTAATTGTGTTGAAAATTGTGATTATCTTGCAGATTTATAAACTAAGGTCTTAGCAAGATAAAGAGTCTAAAGCACATCGAGGGGATGAAATTGAAGCTAAAAAAAATTTAAGTTATATCTGAGGAAACCCAACAAGGGGACTAGAGATCCTACAACCAGGTTCAATGGGAAGAACAAATCATATGATGACTTGTTGTGAAATGCACTGTTGTTAATTTTATTCAATCCCTATAATGTGAGTGCATTTATCCTATATTGATTTGTGGAGCTTTACTCTTTGAACTCTTAATGAAAGTTTGTATCTTGTATTAGTAGATGTCAAATTATAGGAGCATTCTTGACAGATTTCACCTATGTGAGTGTGAAAGTACGCCGCTTTCTATGAAAATGACCTTGTTCTCAAAACCACTTATGAAACACGGGATAGCACAAGGCCATAATGTGTTGGCTATAAAAGCTTATGTCAACACCTAGATTATTTTGTCTAAGCAGTAGTACTTTATTTCCCTTAAGAAGTCATAGTTCAAGTCAGATACCACTACTGACTCTAGAGTAAAGGTTATTATTTTACTAAGTGAGCGTTCAATGCAGAGCACACCTTCATTATGCATAATAGTCTTCCTTCAACTAAATTGGTGAACTCTCTTATTTTAATATCAAAATGAGTGGGTGAATGTTTGTGTATATGCATTTTATTATTAAGTAAAATATTAAATGCATATGTTAGAGGGTATAAATTGTGGTAGAAGATGACTATTCGTTCTTGTAACTTATATGACCATTAGTTCTTGTAACTCTCATGGTTTTTAGTTTCGTGTAACTGTAACGACCCAAACCATCCTTAATTAGGAAAGGACAAACATTAGGGAAAACTGGGCCTCTCATTCTACTAGAGCGGCCAAATGCCACTAGGGCGGCGGTGCTCCGGCGCGATAGGTGATGTTTGCATAATCAAGACACAACTTCAAATTCAAGTGTCTACGATCATACAATAGTAAAGTAACCCAACCAAGGGTTGGGGTCAAGTCCCAAGGGACTAGGCTTGAAAATTAATAGAAAAATAAAATTAAGTTCTAATTAGTGATAGCTAAAAACATTATCGAATATAAACATGCTAAATCTCAGGGGTGACGCAAGCGTCAATTGTCAATGGGGGTTTGTGACAAGTAAGCAAAAACAGCAAAAATAAAAGGGGTACTAATCAAGGAGACGGGATTCTTGGGATGTAATGGGAATACGGGTTAGACTAGACTATTGGGTACATGCTTTTGATAGTAAATTCATTGAGTATTTGTGACTAGGCTAGACTATAGTGGGGGTAAATGCTCTCTCGAGAAACTTACCCCGAATCAAATGGGTCCCTCTCAGACACCCACTTGCCTCATGAAGAACAACATCCACCTTAGCCCATTCACTCTCTCGAGCTGACTGTGTGGGAGAAGGGCTAGGGTTCAATCTCTCGAGCTGAACCTCATGTCGACCCAATCCCACCAGCCATCAATTTAGTAGTCTTAGTTTTCTGACCTCTATCTCGAGCAAGCCGAAAACACAAAGGTGAAATCGTATTTCCAACTACAACTTCATTAAGTTCCACCACAACCACTAAACAAAATTACATTTACTCAACAAATAAACCATCAACAAGCAAGACCCAACATATAACCTAACCTATATTCACAAAATTACACCCCAAGAATTGGGGTTTTAGCTAGACATGTAAAAGAGATAGAAATTTATACCAAAATGAGTTTGCCTTCAAATGGGTATGAAGATTTAAGTCTCCAAACAAGCAAAGAATGAAGAATCCACAAGACCCAAGTCCAAATTCTTGGAGTTGAAACCCTTTGAATCTTCAAGTTCTTCAAAACCCTCTCCAAACTTAGAACTCAAAAGTCTCAAAATTATATATTAAAAATATCATATTAAGCTACAACTCTCAACGAGTATTTATAGTTTTCAAAAATATGTTCTGCAACGAATCATTCGGCGTCGTTAGTCGAGATTGTCGATCAACTCGGCGATCCGCCCTTTGGTAGGTTTCATCGTCGTCTTGCATTAGCCTTCAGCATCGTCGTGTTTTGGATCATTGGGCAACATAGTACAGCTTCGCAGAACTTCTCAGGGATACGCCAACTGCTCCTTTTCACTGCTGATTTGATCCGTTCTTTCAGGGCTCAGCACACTGGAACAAAAGGCGAGGACAAGACCTTTTGGCGACTCGCCGAATGGGTTCGGCAATTCTCAGATCTTCATTTCTTCATTCTTTCAACTACTTTTGTTCCTTTTTGCTAAGTAGTGTCCATGCTTTCCCTCAAACTCCAAATACCTGAAACTCAAGGGTTTTCGTCAGATATTGAGATAAATTATGCATTTGAGGACACTAATTCTATCAAAATATATCCCTAAATGAGTCCAACTTGTGGACTCATCAACACCCCCAACTTAAACTTTTGCTTGTCCTCAAGCAAACTCAAGTTCAGCCGTTCAAAAAGGGTATCTCGAACAGTGCTACAGAAGACTCAATCATGAATGCACACAACAAGACTCAATTTACTTATGCAAAGATCAAATGTGCACTCAAAGATTCAAATTGTGACTCACCAATATTAAAGAATCGCATGCTCATAATACTTGCTTCAAATGCAAGTTCAAGCTCAACCAAAGTGTTCAAATTCCCTCACACAAAGAATGATTACATATTCACACAATGGTTCACAGTTTAAAGCTTCGAAATCAGAGGCAACGCTCACACTCACAAAGAAGAACACAATGCATAATTTCACCCATAGGTTTCCCCATATTTTCCAATCAACACTTGCTTCAGCTCACTCAAGATCAAGAAGTTCTTATCAAGGCTTGTAATGGGGCTGAGTGCAAAGATATGGTCATTTAGGTTCAGTGACTTTCATCATCATGAAATGTGGTGCTCTCAACACTTTCTTTCCTTTCTTTTATTATTTTCATTAGTGCTCATACTTTCCATGAATTGTTTGGAAACCCCATTTCTTTTGTACTTTATTCCACAACTTTCTTTTTAAATCTTTTTCTTTTTCTTTCTCTTTTTTTTTTTTTTTTTATATATATGAAGGGGTTCCATTTTTCTCAAAACCATGGGTAAAAGGAGACTTTCCTTGCACTTCTTGACTTGCCCTTATCTTTTCACCACACCCCCAACGTAGGCTTTTGGCCTAAGTTGGCTATTCAAACAAACTACAACTTCATGAGGATTATGGGTAATGGATAAAGAAAGGTCTAGTTTTCATCAAGTTTCTTCCAAAGAAAGGTAAGGTTCAAGGGGTGTTCAAAAGTTGTTCACACACTAACAAGGTAGGTCACAAAAGAGGTATATGTCAAATTGTCTCACACTCTTAGAAGTTGCCTAAGATCATAACAAGAGATAGCATCACTTAGTTGACCGGACCAACGGGGCAAATTCTAGGATCCATCATGTATAGTTCACACGTAAGCTCATCACACTAGTCATTCAAACTATAAGTCAAACAAGACTCCACACTTTTTCTAGTGTGCAATGATCATTACAAGAGACTCAATTCGATACTAGGCAAGTCACAACGAGATGCAAAGAATTCACATATTGTCTATGCAACTTCATTTGGCCTCATAGTAGCCGCGCATTCATGTTCGTTCGATTGAGAGCACTATTCAAGTCATTGGTATTGATTGGAACCGAGACTTAAATTTTGCAAAAGAACAGCCACATTCAACACACGAGAGGTGGCAAAAAATTTTGGACGGGTCAAAAATCATTTTGCAAATTAAAATAAAAGGAGCCACAAGCAAAAGCTCAAACATCCACAGAAAGCAGTGTAAATACGATCATAGCTTACAACCCAAATACATAAACAAAACATAATTCACGAATAGCACACAAAGGTGGGCCTCACCCCACCACAAATAAAAGCAATTTATCCTCAAATGCAATTAACACAAAATCCAAAATGTAAAATAAAGAAAGACAGAGAGGGAGGTAAAGAGAAATCATGTCTATGTAGTCTCTCTATCTGTTGGGACCTCAGTGTCGTGTCAGCCTGGAATTTGATAATGGTCCCCGGAGCCTCTTCAGAAGATTCAGCGATAGCTGACTTACTGAGATTGTCCAAGTCATGAGCCGCCAGAAAGGAGTGGGTAACTATGAAGAATCCACGTCTCCACGGGGGAATAGTGGAGTCTCGGGGATTTTTTCTCTTGCTTGTACTGGGCTTCTTGCCCTCATTATCCATTTTGGGAAATTCTATTACCTTTGTATTTTTCCTGAAATTTATCACCCTTGTTTGTCGGGGTGGCATATCTCTTCCATCTACTTTTGGTCTAGCCTTTTCTGCAAAGCTTTGAGAAAAAGTTAGAATGTATTCAGACAAAAGCAAGGTCAGTCAATTGCAGAATCACTTCACCGAACCAGTTGGTGAAGCACTCAACTACTTAGGCGGTGCGCCGAGTGAAGTGCACAGAGAATAAAATGATGCAGACAAAGGGAGAACATGAAGCCTTTCGGCGAGGTACTGAATGCATTTAGCGACATCATGCTTCTCGTTGAAAGTTACAGAATTCAACATCACATTTAGCATTGAATTAAAGGCGAGATGGGGACATTAGGTTAACCATCGAGTGGATCGGCGAGTTCAACCCAACTCGCCAAACGGCTCAACGTACCTAATTTCAATCCATCTTCTCAAATTCAACTCTACAACCCCCGAAAGCAAAATCAAATTATGCAATAGCCAAATTAGGCTCAGACCCAGCGATATTTATGCACAACCCATGATTTTTCATCCACTATAGAGCACAACTTTCAAGAATTAACTATTTAACTCAGTACGGTCAATATTATCGAATCAAAGCAAGTAAACAAAAAAATTTATTCCTACCAGAGAGGACCAGCACACATCATCAACGTAATGTCATCGCATTTGAGCACAACTTTTGACAAAAGGAACGTAAGGCTCGGAAACCAACCTTGGATGCTGATTAAGATGCTACTGAGATGCTAGGCGGCAACGCAATCTAGATCCAAGTACAATTTAATAACCAAAACACAATAGAGATGTAGAGATATTGAGAATAAAACTAGGTGCGAGTTTGCAAAGTTTGAAAATGAGGGAGAGCATAGAAAATTGAAACTTTTAAACCTTTGGCTTGAAAAACCGTCCAGTTCTTTCCCACTCAGCGACATTAGTCGTGAGCGCCGAACCATTTGGTGTCATGCCAAGCAATCACCTTCCTCACCGAGTTTTACAAAATCCCCAGTTAATGTGGGGATCCAAACGGCAATACAAATCGGGGTCGTCGAGCTGATCGGCGACTCGCTAATCATTTCTTTGGGACAGTCGAGGTTTACAGACCCCAAACCCAAGCTGGGTTGGATCAAATGGTGGTGTGAGTCGGGTCGCCTAATACTTTGGCGACTCGCCAACCAACATTTCCCTCACCAATCTCTTTCTTTCCAAATGCTTCCCACACTTCTTTCTGCACAATTAACACACCATTATTTTATCAAAGCAACATAAAGCAATAAAGGGTTTTGGGTTGCCTCCCAAATAGTGCCTTAGTTAACGTCGTGGCATGACACAAGTCCACCTTCAAACCTCATTTTTGGGGTTGACCATGGTGTCACTAGGAAAACCCCATTGCTATCTCGGATTGAGGTGAGACGAGATATGACCCATTTGGGTCTGTAACTGCTTGATCAAAACTGAATGGGAGGTGACGGTTTGGCTAAGGGTGGACATATCTTCTTTCATGCCTTTTAACATTTTTTCTAACCCTTCAACTTTGTTAAGAATACGTGAGAGCATATCCTCAGACCTACCACCTTCCGAGTCCTTGGGCTTTTGGCGCTCATGGGAAGGCACATATCTATCCTTTTCTCCATCCTTTCAATTCTGATTACGGTCCCTCCATTCACGATCTTGATTCTTCCAGCCTTCGTCTCTAGCCCAACCTAGGTTATCACCCTGCCTTGGGTAGTTTGAACGATAGCCACCGCCTTGGTTGGCTAGAAAATTTACCTCCTCATTATACAAGGCTTCAAACTTCACCTCCTTTGGATTTACACACCCGACCCCCACGGCATTGACACCACAGGCACCAGCCCCCATGACATTTTTGGATAAAATGTCAACCTGTGTCATGATCTTGGCCATGTTTTGGTCTCTCTCATAATATTTTTCAATCTTCTCCTTAGATAGTTTGAAGGTAAGAGGAGAGACTTGGTCCTCGCGAGTGTACCACACTCTGTTGATGGTTGTCATGCTATCTAAAAGTTGGGTTGCTACTACATATGGCTGCTGCATTAAGCCTCCAGGCGAAAGTTGGTCATCGACCCCTTTGTTTACCGAGTCCAAACTCCGGTAAAAGTACTGAAGCAACACATTATTAGGCAAACCATGGGTTGGGCATTGAAGCACCAACTTTTTTAACCGTAACCAAGTTTCGTGCAGAGGTTCTCCTTCCAGATGCTTAAAGCTTTGGATACTATCCTGAAGGGTTATCATCTTTGAGGGAGGGAAAAATTGCACTTGAAATGCGGTTACCAATTCCTCCCAGGAAGTGATGGATTCACGCGGCAACTCAGCCAGCCATTTGCACACCTCTCCCATCAACGAGAAAGGGAATAATCTTAACTGGACTGACTCTTGAGATAAATTTTTGAACGAGAATCGTCCGCACACATCCATGAAGTTCCTAAGATGCTCGTGAAGATCCTCATACGCCAACCCACTGAAAAGTCCCTTTAGTTGCAAGAGCTGCAACATAGTACTCGTTATATGGAACACTGTGTTTCCCCCGGCTGGAGGTAACCGGATCGCTTCAATACCTCCCATAAGATGGGGACCATTGATGTTGGGCTCTTGGACATCGTTGAGATTTCCAATATCATCTTGGTGGCCCACCTGGCCACCATTGCTACCATTAACACTCATGCTTTCTGAAATATTCACATAAGCAAACAAAACTAAACTAAAGATTAAGTGAGTGAACAAGAACAAAAATTCTACTAATCTAAGAATTCTCAAATAACACCACTCCGCGGCAGCGGCGCCATTTTGATGTTTGCGTAATCAAGACACAACTTCCAATGCAAGTGTCTACGATCGTACAATAGTAAAGTAGCCCAACCAAGAGTTGGGGTCCAGTCCCAAGAGAGTGGGCTTGAGAATTAATAGAAAAATAAAATTAAGTTCTAATTAGTCATAGCTAAAAACATTATCAAATTTAAATATGCTAAATCTAAGGGGTGACACAAGCGTCAATTGTCAATGGGTGTTTGTGACAAGCAAGCAAAAACAGCAAAAATAAAAGGAGTACTAATCAAGGAGATGGGATTCTTGGGATGTGATAGGAATACGGGTTAGACTAGACTATTGGGTACATGCTTTTGATAGTAAATCTGTTGAGTATTTGTGACTAGGCTACACTATAGTGGGGGTAAATTCTCTCTCGAGCAACATACCCCGAATCAAATGGGTTCCTCTCGGACACCAACTTGACGCATGAAGAACAACCTCCGCCTTAGCGCACTCAGTCTCTCAAGTTGAGTCGTCGGAGAAGGACAAGGGTTCATTCTCTCGAGCTGAACCTCATGTCGACCCAATCCCACTGGCCATTAATTTGGTAGTCTTAGTTTTACGACCTCTCTCTCTAGTCAGCCGAAAACACAAAGGTGAAATCGTATTTGCAACTAAAACTTCATTAAGTTCCACCACAACTACTAAACGAAATCACATTTACTCAACAAATAAACCATCAACAAGCAAGACCCAACAAATAATTTAACCCATATTCACAAAATAACACCCCAAGAATTGAGGTTTTACCTAGACATGTAAAAGAGATAGAAATTTATACCAAAATGAGTTTGCATTTAAATGGGTATGAAGATTTAAGTCTCAAAGCAAGCAAAGAATGAAGAATCCACAAGACCCAAGTCCAAATTCTTGGAGTTGAAACCCTTTGAATCTTCAAGTTCTTCAAAACCCTCTCCAAACTTAGAACTCAAAAGTCTCTGTTAAAAATTATATATTAAAAATCTCATATTAAGCTACAACTCTCAACGAGTATTTATAGTTTTCAAAAATTTGTGCTGCAATGAATCATTCGGCGTCGTTAGTCCAGATCGCCGATCAACTTGGCGATCCGCCCTTTGGTAGGTTTTATCATCGTCTTGCGTTAGCCTTCAGCATCATCGTGTTTTGGATCATTGGGTGACATAGTACAACTTTGCAGAACTTCACAGCAATACGCCAACTACTCATTTTCAGCGCTGATTTGATTCGTTCTTTCAAGGCTCAGAACACTAGAACAAAAGGCAAGGGTAAGACCTTATGGCGACTCGATGAATGGGTTCGGCGATTCTCAGATCTTCATTTCTTTCTTTTTTCAGCTACTTTTGTTCCTTTTTGCTAAGTAGTGTCCATGTTTTCCCTCAAACTCCAAATACCTGAAACTTAATGGTTTTCATCAGATATTAAGATAAAATATGCATTTGAGGACACTAATTCTATAAATATATAGCCCTAAATGAGTCCAAGTTGTGGACTCATCAATAGGGCGCGCCAGAGCGGGAATGATGTGACAGAATTAAAGTAACGCGAAGTCTTATTTTCTCCTTTTTCCAAAAACACCAAAATGAGGCGAGAATCACCCCCAGAAACCCTCCAAAGGCTGCTCTAGGCTTAGGAAGAAAAGAGAAGGAGATTTCTAGCATAATGAGGTCGATAGATTATGGATCTCTAGTCAAGATCCACCGTTCCATCGTCCGATAAACCAGAATTTGAGTTGTTGAATCCCTCTGTGAATGCTTGGCGCCTAGGTAGGTTAGTTTATTCATTGAGTAGTTATAAATCCATAATTCACCGCGTAGTATATTGGTAATTGATAGTAAAATTCATGCATAGGCTTTGTCCACCAAAAAAGAGATGATTATGTGTATATTCCTAGGTGTTACATAGTACGTATGCTATAAAAGGAAGCCCTATCCATGAACTAGGGTTAGGTGATGGGTTGATTTCCTAATTGTGAGATTGATGTCAATTTTTTGCGATATTATATGTAAGCGTGTATGCAAAGAATGATTAATTGTTAAAACGAACCTAATAAAGCGATTATGAACAATGCATGCCTTGAACTAGTGTATTTGGCTATATGAATTGAGTGATGTACATTAACAATGTGGTTGTAATTGTAGTTGTACTAACTTGGAGCGGATGTCACATACCAACATATAAATTGGAATAGGTATCATGTTTCGACACACTAACTGGAATCGGATGTCACGTACCGATATACATATTAGAACGGGTGTCACAGTTCGATACACTAACTTGGAACGGGTGTCACGATCCGACATACTAATAGTTTGGGTATGGATTCCATGAGAGGACCATTGATTTGTCATAAATATGTATTTTGAGAATGTGGAACTATGCATTGATCTTGAAATGCTAACTGGTTTGTGCGTTATATCTAAATATATGGGGGGTTGCGGTGTTGTAAGTAATTGGGTATATTTGTTGGCCTAATGAGTTTTTAAATGGTTAGGCCCCATTCGGGATATGATATGATAAGTGGAGACCAAGGATCTAGGTGTCACTACGTATACCTTAGAAAGGCGGTAGGGTATATTGTCGTGGAGGATCAGGGAGGTGTAACATCGTAAATGTCGAATAGTAAAGTATTCCTCGGATAGGGGATTAGTATTGAAACGATTAATAAGTTTAGTAGAAGTTATATCTGGGATCTCATTCGAGAGACAAAATGGTTAAGTTACGATCAATAATGGAACGAGTAAGGGGTTGGAGTCAAGGGTACTAGTTAAATATCTAGGTATGGTAAAGATAGAAAAATATAAAAGTGGAGGAAGGAATAGTCTTATTACATGTTTGCTAGTCAATTTTTTATATTATGTTGTGGGTATCAGGTTGACCGATGATGCCTACCAATACATGTGGTTGTATTGATACTACTCTTGCTATGCCTTTTTGACATAGTCTGGTTGCAGGATCAGTGATGTCTCATAGGTGAAGACAATGATAATCTCCAACATCTTCTTTGTTTCTTTCCATGTGGTGGGAATTGTGTCAAGTGATAATTTGTTTTTATATTGTAATTTTAGTAGCTCTTGTACCTGTTTAGACTAGATACTTGGGGAAGTTAATTACTTTACAAGTTAACTTGGATTGTTTTTAAACCTCTTTTATTTATTAAGTCTACATGATTTTCTTCTATTTTTTTTAGCTTCTTGAATCCTCCTCACGTTTTAAACTGGTTGGGAATCGAGGGTTTTCTTACTTAGGTGTTAGAGTAGGTGCCCGCACAGCCTGGTGGGTTGAGTCGTGACAAATTGGTAGAGAGCCCAGGTTACCGGCCTCCCAGTACAAGAGCAAAATATTGAATAGACTCATGTGGATTGGTGTGTTGTCGTCCACATCTAATATTCAGGAAGCTATGAAACATTATAGGGAGTCGTGTCTTTTCTTCTCTCCTTTCGTG
>JAJONQ010036054.1:0-24807 GCA_036250385.1 Solanum microdontum
AGCAATTTGGGATTTCCTCAAGAAAGAGTACGAGGGAGATGAAAGAATTAGAGGAATGAAAGTACTGAATTTGGTTAGAGAATTCGAGATGCAGCGTATGAAGGAATCAGAAACCATTAAGGATTATTCTGATAGGTTGCTTGGGATTGCCAATAAGGTAAGGATACTTGGAAATGAACTTACTGATAATAGAATAGTTCAAAAAATACTTGTAACTTTACCTGAGAGATATGAGGCAACTATTGCTTCATTGGAAAATACTAAAGATCTGTCTAAGCTTAGCTTGGCAGAGTTATTGAGTGCACTGCAGGCACAAGAACAACGAAGAATGATGAGGCATGAGGGATCCATTGAGGGAGCCTTGCAAGCCAAGTTGCAGTTCGGTTCAAGTTCCAGGGGAAACAAAGGAAAAGGAAAGAAAGGGAATCATGGAAACTACGAAGCAACAATAGAGAGAAATGGTGTTACTGCATCTGCTTTGAATGGGCCAGAGACTTCTGCTGATTATTAGGAGATTAGTTTTCTTTTAGTCATTATCATATTAACTAGTTATAGTTGTTCCTATTTTATAGGCATGTTAGCAATCTTTTAGCAATCCATGTTCTCTGTAAGTTGTACTGCCCCTCTACTTATTTAATCAGATTGAAGTTTAATAAAAAAGTTACTTCAGATTTCAATTCATCTTGCTGTTTCAGTTAAATTAATAACAAACACTCACACTCAAAAAGAGGAACACAATGCATGTTTTCACCTATAGGTTTACCTTTATTTTCCAATCGACTTTCGATTCGGTTTACTCAAGATCAAAAAGGTCTTTCTAAGGCTTGTAATGGGGATGAGTGCAAAGGTATGGTCATTTAGGCTCAGTGGATCCTTCTTCGTGGGATGTGGTATTCTCAAGGCATTCCCTTCTTTTCCTTTATCAATTCTTTTTCTAGTGCTTCTAAGTCACCTTTTTATTCACCATCATGGATTGCTTGGAAACCCAATTTTTATTTATATATATATATATATTTTTTTTTTTTTTTAAGGGGTTTCCATGTATGCAATATCATGGGTTGGGGGGGACTTTTTCTTGCACTTCTTGACTTCTCATTTTCCTTTTCACCACACCCCCAACTTAGTCCTTTGGCCTAAGTTGGCTATTCGCTAAACCACAACTCAAGAGGATTGTAGGTATTGGTTCAAGCAAGGTCTAGGGTTCATCAAGGTTCATCCAAAGAAAGGTAAGGCTCAAAAGGTGTTCAAAAGAGTTTCACACGCTCACGGGTAGGCCACAAAAGAGGTTTATGTCAAATTTGGCTCACACTCTTTAAAATTGCCTAAGATCGTATCAAGAGGATACCTTTCTAAATCAATTAGACTAACAGGGCAAATTCTAGGTTTATTCATGCAAGTTTCAAAGCAAGCTAATCACACAAGGCATCGACACTTAAGTCAAACAAGACTACACACTTTCGCTAGTGTGCAACGGTCATTACAAGAGAATCAATTCGGTAAATGGCTAATCACAACGAGATGCAACGAGGTCCCATATTTTCTATGCAACTTCATTTGGCCTCATCGTAGCCATACATTCATGTTAGTTCAATTGAGAGCACTATTTAAGTCATCGTATTGATCGAAATCGAGACTCAAATTTTTGTGAAAGAACAGCCACCATTAACTCACAAAGGGTGGCAAAAATTTAAAAAATTTCGGAAGGGTCAAAATCATTTGCAATTTAAAAATAAAATAGAGCCATGAACTCAAACATCCACGAAAAGTAGTGTAAACACAATTTTAAACAGAACAGCCCAAATATAAACAAAACACGAATCACAAATAACACACAAAAGGTGAACCTCACCCCACCACCAATAAAAGCATTTGTCCTCAAATGCAAATTATACATAATCCAAAAGTCAAAGTAAAGAAAGATAAAACATAGAAAGAGGTAAAGAGGGATCCTGTCTATGCAGTCTTTCTATCTATCAGGGTATTCGATGCATTTCCCTGAAGAAAAACCATGGTGCCCGGAGTATTATTGTTTTAGTCCTCATTGTTTGTCTCTGCCATGGCCTCTGCAGCAAGATTAGCTGCAATCATCTGATCTATCTCCTAAGCTTCTTCGAAGGCCCATATTGCATTAACAAAACTTTGAGCCCATGAAGGCATATTAGGGTCGATGCGAATTCGTCTCTTTGCTCTGGCTTCATTGGTGTATTTCCTTTGTCTGGCTAGCTCTGCTTTCTTTTTGTCTTTCTTAAACTCTCGTGTTCTTATGTGCCTAGGTGGATCATTTCTCCCTGCAACTTTTGATCTAGCCATTACTGCAAAGACTTTGATGTTGAATTAGATAGTACTGGCTTGCTAGGCAGCAATGTGATCCTAATCCGAGCACAATTCAGCACGTAAAATACTCTAAAAGTGCGAGAAATATAACTGCTAAAGTGTGAGTGTAAGTTTGTGAAAAGGGTCAAAGTGAAAGAAAGTGAATGAAATGGAACTTTTAAACTTGTGGCTTGTGAGCGTCCAGTTTCTGCTCATTCGGCGCTGTTAGTCGATCTCGCTCAATCACTCGGTGAAACGCCGAATATATAATGTCCTCACCGAATATAACAGAGTTTTCAATTCAGGTGAGCAATGCATTGGCAGTTTTTATCGAGATCGCCAATTGGATTGGCGATGCGCCGACAAAATTCATACTCCGCCGAGTTTTACAAACTCAACCTTTAAGATGTATTGCGTCAAATGGTGGTAATGATGGGTACGCTGAACTTGTTGGTGATCCGCCAAACTGAACTGTTGTTCGCCTCCATACATCTTTTCAAGCACTTTCCTTACTCAATCTGTACAAACAACACACTATTATTTTATCAAGATTACAAAGGGTGAGTAAATGGTTTGGGTTGCAACCCAAATAGTGCCTAAGTTAATGTCGTGGCATGACACAAGTTAACCTTTAGACCTCACTCTTGGGGTTAGCCATAGTGTCACTAGGCAAACCCCCTTGTTGTCTCGGATTGAGATGAGACGAGATATGACCCATTTGGGTCTCTAACTATTTGATTGAAACTGAATGAGAGGTGACAGTCTGGCTGAGGGTAGACACGTCTTCTTTCATACCTTTTAGCATTTTTTTTGACCCTTCAACTTTGTTTAGGATATGCGAGAGCATATCCTCAGACCTACCACCTTTCGAATCCTTGGGATTCTGACGCTCATGGGGAGGCACATATCTATCCTTCTCCCCATCTTTCCAATTTGGATTACGGTCCCTCCATTCACGATCTTAATCCTTCAAGCCTTCATCTCTAACCTATCCTTGATTACCACCCTGCCTTGGGTAGTTTGAATGGTAGCCCCCGCCTTGGTTAGCTAGGAAATTTACTTCCTAATCATACATGGCTTCAAACTTGATCTCCTCAGGATTCGCACCCCCGATTCCCACAACATTGACACCACGAGCACCATCCCCCATGACATTTATAGATAAAATGTCAAGCTGCGTCATGATTTTTGCCATGTTTTGGTCTCTCTCATTATCTTTTTCAACCTGGTCCTTGGATAGCTGAAATGTGACCGGTGAGACTTGGTCTTCGCAAGTGTACCACGCCCTGTTGATGGTTGTCATCTCATCGAGAAGTTGAGCTGCTACTGCATATGGTTGCTGCATTAAGCCACCGGGCGAGAGTTGGTCAGCTATACCTTTGTTCACCGAGTCTAGACTCCGGTAAAAGTATTGAAGGAGCACATTATTAGGTAGACCATGGGTCGGGCATTGTAGCACCAATTTCTTAAACTGGAGCCAATTTTCGTGAAGAGGCTCTCCATTCAGACGCTTGAAGATTTGGATGTTATCCCGAATAGTCATCATCTTCGAGGGAGGGAAAAATCACACATTAAAAGCGGTGACCAGCTCTTCTCATGACGTGATTAAATTTCCTGGTAATTCAACTAGCCACTTGCAAGCTTCCCCCATCAATGAGAAAGGGAATAGTCTTAATCGAACTGATTCCTGAGAAATTTTCTTGAATGAGAAAGGTCCAAACACATCCACAAAGTTTCGAAGAAGCTCATGTGGACCCTCATGAGCCAAACTACTGAAAAGACCTTTTAGTTGCAAAAGTTGCAACATGGTGCTTGTTATGTGGAACACCACATTTCCCTCTGCTGTAGTTGGACGGATGGCTCCGACACCTCCCATGAGATGTGGATCATTGATGTTGGGATCTTGGACATCGTTGAGGTTACCAATGTCATCCTGATGGCCCACTTGGCTCCCGTTACTACCATTAACACTCATGCTTTCTGAAATGTTTACACAATCAATAGAACAAAACTAAAAATTAAATTAGTAAACTACAACTAAGAAGAATAAAAATTCTACTAATCTAAAAATTCTCAAATAACACCACTCCCCTACAGCGATGCCATTTTGATGCTTATCGTGACCAACGACACTAACCTACAGTATGAGAGTCTACGATCGTCGATAGTATAGTAACCCAAATAAAGGTTGGGTCATGTCCCAAGGAAGTTGTTTTGAGAATTGATAGAAAAATAAAATTAAGCTCTAACTAGTAGTAGCTAAAGACATTAACGATTAAAAACATAGTAAATTAAAGGAGGCGACACAAAAGTGTCAAATATTGATTTGGGGGTTTTGTCTGAAGTAATAAAAATAGCAAAAATTAACAAGAAAATTAAGTATTGGGAAATGTGCTTGGGGTGTGACCGCAATACAGGTTGAGATAAATCGTTGGGTACATGCTTTTAATAGAAAATTTGCAAGATAATAGTGACTAGGCTAAGCTTTAGATGGAAATAAGTTCCCTCTCGGGTAACTTACCCCGTTTCAAATGGGTTCCTCTCGGAGACCCATTTGTTGCATGAAGACTAGCGTACGCCTTACCCCACTCACTCTCTCGAGCTGAGTGTTAGGATATGGGACTAGGTCTCACCCTCTCGGGATGAACCTCATGTCGACCCACTCCTTAGGCTATTAGTCTAGTGGTCTTGGTTTCGTAACCTCCCTCTCGAGCAAGCCGAAAACACATGGGTGGTTTTGTATTTGAAACTACAAAACCATTAAATTAAACTACAACCACTAGATGAAATCACCATTAAAATACATCTATCCTATCAGCAAGCAAGACCCAACAACAATATCAACACATATTTGCTAAATCACACCCCAAGAATGGGTATAAGAAATTAAACCTTGAGTTAAGCAAAGGAAGAAGATTGGAGAAGACCCACTTCCAACTTGGGGAAGATGAAATCCTTGTCTCTTCAAGTCTCCCACAAAACCCTCTCCAAACTTGAGAGAAAATATCTAAAGATGTACTATTCTATTCTGAAAATAATAATAATGGTTTGGGGCTTATAAAATTAATAACAAGTTTAGTATTTTTAGACTTCATAAAATAGCGCTGGCAGATCATTCGGCGAATTTAGTCGATGCCGCCGAATGACTCGGTGACTCATCCTTCTTCTGTTTCATCGCCGTTTCATGCTTGCCTTCAACATCTTCACGTTCTGGACCATTGGGTTGTATAGTACTGCTTCGCGAAACTATTCGACAATGCGCCAACTGCTCCTTTCATCGCCTTTTTTATCCTCTTCCTTTAGGGCTTCGCATACTGGAACAAAGGGCGGAGTTTGTCCTTTCGGCGAATCGCCAAAGGTTCTTGGCAATGCTCATGCTTCAGCTTCTTTGTTCTTTTCAGCCTCTTTGTTCGGTTTTGCACCTAAGTGTCCATGCTTCCACTAAAACTTCAAATACCTGAAACTTAAGAGTTTTCATCATATATTGAGATAAAATGAGCATTCGAGGACACTATTTCTATCAAAATAAAACCCTAAATGAGTTCAATTTGTGGACTCATTAGGCAACTTACCCCCTTTCAAATGGGTTCCTCTGGACACCTATTTGTCGCATGAAGGCCAACCTACGCCTTACCCCACTCACTCTCTCGAGCTGAGTGTTAGGATATGGGACTAGGGCTCACCCTCTCGGGCTGAACCTCATGTCGACCTACTCCTTAGGCCATCAGTCTAGCGGTCTTGGTTTCGTGACCTCTCTCTCGAGCAAGCCGAACACATGGGTGGTTTTGTATTTGCAACTACAAACCCATTAAATTAAACCACAACCACTAGGTGAAATCACCATTAAAATACATCTAATCTATCAGCAAGCAAGACCCAACAATAATATCAACACATATTCGCTAAATCACGCCCCAAGAATGGGGGTTTTTAGCCACACATCAAGAAATAAGCAATTACACCTAAAAGGATAATGAAATCAAATGGGTATAAGAAATTAAACCTTGATTTAAGAAAAGGAACAAGAATAGAGAAGACCCACTTCCAACTTGGGGAAGATGAACTCCTTTCTTCAAGTCTCCAAAAAATCCTTTCCAAACTTGAGAGAAAAATGCAAAGCTAATATTCCAAGTCTCAAAATTACAATAATGTTCGGATCTCCTAAAAACTAATAAAGAGCTAGTATTTATAGTTTCCGAAAATAGTGTTGCGGCGGATCTTTCGGCGAGGTAAGTGCGAATTGCCGATCGACTCGGCGATTCGCCCATCGTCTGGTTCGTCGCCCTTCTGTGCTTGCCTACAACTTCTTTGCTTCCTAGATCATTGGGCGGAATATTTCTACTTCGCAGAATTGATCAAGGATATGCCGACTGCTCATTTCACCGTTGTTTTGATCCTCTTCCTTCAAGGCTTCGCGTATTGGAACAAAGGGTGAAGTATGTCCAGTCGGCGATTCGCCAGGTGTGCTTGGCGATGCTCAGGCTTCAATTTCTTCGTTTTCTTCAGCCCTTTTGTTCCTTTTTATGACTAAGTGTCCATGATTCCATTAAAACTTCAAATACCTGAAACTTAAGAGTTTACATCAGATATTGAGAGAAAATAAGCATTTGAGGACACTATTTCTATTAAAATAAAGCCCTAAATGAGTCCAATCTGAGGACTCATCAGCGATACATAGAGAATATTGGGATAAATGTAATAGATTTCATGGGAATGCATAAGTTCTCTATCAAGAAGATGTATAAAATGCTGCTAGGAGAACTACCCAGAGTCAGTTGAACGAAATTGGTATGCATAACATGGGATGCCGTAAGTGGAATTTTATCCTTTGGTTAGCATTAAAGGGGAGGCTACAGACAAGGGATATACTTGGCCAGTGAATGAGGGAAATTGATGAGGTTTGTCCACTATGCAGGAGTGATGGGGAATCCCTGCATCACCTATTCTTTAATTTGTGATCTCTTGTGTTAGTATACTATTACATATCTGACTTTCTCTTGATTGGTAGTGTCATATATTGCATAAATGCTTGTGGCTTGTCTTGTGTTAGTATACTGGGTGTACACATATTCTAGGGCTGATTTCATTTGTTCATTCACTATATTATTTCTTGATTTTCATCGATTTTTGTATAGTAAATTAGTTCTAGACTCTACGTTTTCGTAATTAGTTCTAGTAGATTTCTATATCTTTTACATCTTATTTAGCATACAGACGTCACATGGCGTATATGACCTCGAGAGGCCCTGTTAAATCCACTTGATATACATGCAACACAATAGAATATACAATAAGAGAGTTTAAGTAAGTCGTCTCATATCATAAAAGAGAGTTTGAACATAAGGGTTGAATCATATTTATGTTGTGACAAGCCCTTCAAAAACAACATAAGGTTGGTTGGGACGTAACTCATACACCACATAAAAAGTCTCAAGAGTAAAGAATAAAAACAATAAATGGTCTTCATTGCTTTGCCCTTGGAGTATTAGGACTCACCAATCGAATAGCTATTAGCAATCCAAGATAGCCATGAGCAGGAAGAGAAGGAGCGTCGGACCCTATATTATGAGATAATATAGTTACAAGTATGCATCAGTACATGGAATGTACTAAGTGTGGAAAAATGTGTAAATGTAGACATGATACTATAGTAGGCTTAACACATGTAATGCATGACCAAGTAAGAGGTTTAAAATCTTAGAAAACAAAGTCATTATACACATCAGACAAGGTCATGCATTAATAAAAAGGTATAATGAAAGATTTAAGAAAAAATCATAGTTCTTTTGTGGAATATTAGCTTTAACTAACAATAAACCATGCGAGTTATGACATCAAATTTTGTGTAACCCTCACACCAAAAAGAGGGAGTCTAATTGCCAAGGTAGAACTCCATATCATTCATTTAGGCTATGTGGATCCACTAGCTAAGTCATTTAAGACAACCTACGAGGGCACGTAGTTTTGAACTAGAGATTGCTATTAGAAACTGCCCTATTTGAGTCTCCACCTCAAAGTCCTGTGGGTGCTAAATAAAATCCCAATGGAGTAGACAAAGTCAATTATTAAAAATTAACATTAGGAAAGACAACAATCAAAATACCAATTCAAGTAATAAAATCGTATAAGAGTAGCTCCTTTGAAAACCATGATTTCATAACCTTTTCATAATAAACACTTACCTTTCTAAGAATTTTAAATCATGATTTTCTTTCAAACTGTGAGAAATTTTTTACAAACCATTGATAATTAAGTTAAAAGCATTCTTAAATCATAACTTCTTCCTTTCGTAAAACATGCATTAAATCCCTTATATATTCATGATTGTAGTTCATACTTCATAGGTGAAAAATAAAAGAATAAATCTTGGGTCTAAACAAAGTCAATTTCGAATCATGTAATTAGGTTAAATCATGTATAATAATATAGAATAACTTCAATTGAATCATAATCAATATGACCCATGAATTGGGTGAAATTGAATTGGAGATTTAAGTACTTTTGTTACCTAATGGATGGAAGGGATCCATTTGGGGTTCCCAAAAACCTTAATAATCAATGCATAAGAAAGAGATTGAGATTGTCACCCTGAAGCTTGAAACCCTAGCTTTCACCTGGGAGCTTGAGAGAGAATAAGAGGGAATGAACTTGGAGGGAATTTGGGTATATATGATAGAATGAGGTATTTTTGAAGGTTTATTCAGTTAAACTGGTAGTTATAGGTTTGAAATGACATAGTTTAGAGGATAGGTTGATAGAAAAAGACCAAAACACCCTAATTAAAAATTGCCGGAGGACTCGATAGTCCATACTAGTCAACCATAGATTCAAGTACTAGAAACCCAATATTAAACCCACTTCTCATGAAACCATTTCTACAAACCGTCAACCTTTCTATGGTTCGTAGACCCTATCCGTAGACCTCAACTTTGAGTCTAAAATTTCACTAAGTCTGGATCACTTCTACAAACACTTTCTAAGCCCTGTAGGTGATCCCACGACTTGTCCTAGTCAATTGTAGATCAATTTACTGGGACTTGAATTTTCCCAAACTGAACTCAGTTCCTACGAGTGCCACCTACGACCCGTAGAGGCTTCAACAAACCGTAGATGATCTCATAGGTCTGAAGTAGTAGCCAAAAATTTACTCCTTCCCTTTTCAAGTAAACTTTCCCATTTCAGAGGTGTTACAAATACTTAGATATATAACTTGCTTCGTAGAAAGGATGATAGAGGCCTTTGTAAGGATAAAAAGGTTATATCATGTGAGAATCTTACTAGGCAACATAAGCTTTTGGTTATGAACTATGAGATTAAGAGAATAGGAGGAGAAAACCCTATATGACTGACTGAGGATTGAATTGGGTGACTTGACCCTACTCTTTATACAGAGATGAAGGAGAAGTTGATTGGTATAAAGGCCTATATTAGTAGCAATGATTGCAGAAACATGTGAGATAAGACAACCAATTTCATTAGAGAAGCAGCTACAAAGGTGCTAGGTGTATCGAGGGTTAACTTTGATGGTCATCGATGAGTTGGTGAAACAGAGAAGTCTAGGGAAAAGTTGAAGCAAATAATGTTGTATCTAAAAAATTTGGGGAGTGCGTAGATGAGGAAAAGAAGCCGACACTTAAAAAAGTCTATAAGACGATAAACACTCAAGCCAAATTAGCAGTTACTACTTCAAAAGCGTCTGCTTTCAAATTCTTGTATGTCGAGCTAGAGGCCAAAGATGAGGATAGGAAATTTTGAAGGATCAAGAATTTTAAGAGAGATAAAACTCGCAAATTGAAATATGCATCAAGCATTAGAAAGTGTTGGTGATTTTTAAAAATTGGGGCAGCACAAAAAAATTGAAAATGCCTCTCAATGGATTGAAATGACTTTCAATAATTTTATTAACCATTGAGGGGCTTTAAATAGCCAACATAAAACACATAATCTGCATAATTTAAAATTTAAACAACCTAAAATATCTCAACAACATAAACAACTAACTAAAATTCAAAATTCCAATTTATTCAAACTAAATAACTTATTTTGCTAAAAGTTATTTCAGTAACTAAAAGCAAACTTCAACACTCCTCCTTTGCTTTAGTTACTGCAATTGAAAAAAATGCTCCTCCTCAATTTTTGCTTTAATAGTTGATGCTGGATTTTTTTCATTGTTTTTAAAGTTGCAAAATTTCTTTTTTTTTTCTTTTTCTTCTTTTGATTTTGTTCTTCAAAAACACATGCGGTGACATTGTCTTGTGTAGAAGTTTTCTTGAAAGTGCTCTATACTTTTGTATGAGTTGCAGAGAGAGATTGTAAGGGTTTTTCTTCCATCACAACCTCACATATCACATAGGTTTCAAAATATGATTTTATTCTCAAAGACCAAATTTGATAGTTTTTGTCTGTGAAAATTTGTGGGGCATTCAAAGAGAGACAGTTGCTTGCCATTAATTTGGTTAAAAAATGATTTAGAAAAGAATGTGCATTGTAAAAAGCACGGGTTGAAAAGGTAGCCTTGATGGGTTAAAAAGGTAGCCCTTACGGGTTAAAAATGTATGGTAGTTTTTGGAAGATTTCATAGATCACTGTTGCTGTTTTTAAAAAATTGGGGCAACACATAGAGATTGAAAATATTTCTAAATGGATTGAAATGACTTTCAATAATTTTATTAAGCAGTGAGGGGCTTTAAATAGCCAACACAAAACACATAATCTGCATAATTTATAATTTAAAATTTAAACAACCTAAAATATCTCAACAACATAAACAAACTAACTAAAATTCAAAAAATTCAAATTTATTCAAACTAAATAACTTATTTTGCTAAAAGTTGTTGCAGTAACTAAAAGTAAACTTCAACAGAAAGACAAGGTGTTGGTGGAAGGGACCTACATTAAAAAAAGATGGCAAACATACTTCCAAAAACACTTAAACGAAGTAAGGGACAAAGACATTGTCTTAGATGAGTTAGTGCACACGAAAAGAGTTTGTGAATGTTGATACTATAGGTGTTTTAGGGTAGTGGAGGTTAAACACATTATTAGTACGATGAGCAGGGGATGAGAGATCGGAACAAATGAGAATCTGATAGAATTTTGAAAGAACAAAGACAAGCATGCGTAGAATTGTTGTCTTATAAATCTTTTTAAGGTTTAACTTCTCTACCTCGCCCACGTACTCCACAAACTTTGTATATGCAACCTTCTTGGTTTTCACTTTGCTTGGAGTTTTACATCCCCTCATTAATATCCTTGATGACCACCAAAGTTACCCATCGATACCCTTAACATCTCTATAGCTACTCCGCTAATGCAACGATCTGCCTTATCCCACATGTTTTTCACATCACCACTATTTACTCCACATCCCTTACCAATAAACTTCTCCCCCATCACTTGAGAAAGAGTTGGGGTGAAGACACTTAATTTCAACCTCATTATGTCATATAAGGTCTTCTTCCTCCTATGCCTCTTAATCTCCATGTCCATCACAAAAAGCTTGTATAGGGTTGTAATTTTCTCACTCGGAATAACTATGCAATTCTTTCAAAGTCATTAATCACTCTTTCTAAGGAGCAAGTAATCTAAGTCGTAGCTACCATGCTACGAACTGTTTCCAAGTTGTTTTGCCATTTCATGAAGTATGAGTTAGCATTAACCAACTCAAAATCTTTAGCAAAATCAAGAAGCAATGCTCCACCTCCATTCCACTCCCAAAACAAAAGCCTTCATGAACATCATCAAAATCACTAGAAGCTTCCCTGATCTGACCATTAATGTCTCCACCAATTGAAATCTTCTCCATGTTTTGTATACCTCTCACTACCTCATCGATATCCACCCAATAGAGCATTTTTACCCCATTGTTAAAACCCACTTGAGGTGCATAAGAACTAATAATGCTCAAATAAACCCACCAACGACTAGCTTAATCGTCATCATCCTATCATTGATTCTCCTAACCTCCACCACAGGCTCTCGAAGGTCCCCATCAACTAAAATACCTACTCCGTTTCTATCTCTTGATACTCATGAGTAGCATAACTTAAACCCGTCCCACCTATGCCTTGGTACCTTCCCATCTGGTATCCTTTAAACAAGTTATAATTGTCATCCTTTTCTTGAGAATCTTTACAAACTCTATGGACTTCCCTGTTAATAGCCCTACTCGTAGCTTAGGAGAACTCTTATCCCACGTACCACCACTTCCCCTCGCCCCTGGCCTCTACCGAAGACATGACTCTAGTCCACCATCATTCCCCAAATCCACTAGAGAGATGTAACTAGACAAGATGCAAATAAAACATGAAGTTACTAAAACTACTAAATCAAGCGAAAAGTCTAAGACCAATTAACAAAACTACAAACAAGATAAAAACAAGAAATAATTAAGGGTATACACTAAATTAATTAAATGCATACAATAAAATAAGCAAGAATAAATATTAATACTAAAATGACAAGGAGCAGCGACTAGAGAGAAATAACAAACAAAGAGGGTAGATTTTGACCCAGAAGTCATGAACAACGACATAAATAAACAATAAACCAAGAATATAAACATTGAGAAAATAGCAAATATAAAATAGTGTAAGTAAGGCAGAACTTTAGAAAAAATAGAATTCCAGGAATTTCAATAAAGACAGACTTGAAAAGGAAGCAAAATTTAAAGAATGTAGTAGAAAGCACAAGGCAAAGTACAGAATACAAAAGTTCAACAATGTGTTAGAGAGTCAAATACAGAAATTAAATACTCACAATAGGAAATAAATGATATAAATTTGACAGGGACAAGCAAGAAATTACACACAATCTGAAAAATACCAAAATAAATTGAAAATGGAGGGGAAAATGGAAGACATCCACCACCCGAACAACTACAAAGCTATCCTCACTAGCAATGTCAAGACACTTTGCATTAAGAAAAAGGTATTTTAATATATAAAATAGTGAGAATGCTTTGAGTTAACGGTAAGGTATGTGGTTGTCAAGAACAATAAACAAACTATCATATAGTAGCAAACACACAAACAATAATCACCACAAAATATTATTAATTCATATAAAACATTATTGATCATGTATGTACAAATAATTTAATCACATATCTAGTTAAATGTAAGATCATAGTTGTTGACCATTCAAGAGTCTTATAATTAATCATTATAGAATCTCAAAGTAATTTTAAAAAAAAACCTCTGGTAGTATATCTAAAAGGGGTGAAAAACTCATTCCATACACCTATGTCACAAGAGTTGCGTCCTTAAAGCCCTTCCCTTTTTTCGTTAATTAGATCAAAAGCAGATGGACTAACTTTAGAGAGAAAAAAACTTTCTCTACTAATAAGCAAATTGAAAATTGTCAAATGATGTATGCATCAATAGTTGTGGCACTGACAAAATTTGTTCTTTCTTCGTTGGATCGATAACTAATTTTTAAGTAACTAATAAATAGAAAAAAAATTAACAATTTAGAAACCAAATCTATATATATGACATTTTGATGACTTGGTTTACATTCGAAGAACTAGTCCTATTATAAATACAATAGTAGTCTTTGTTACACATGAATTCACTTAATTTTCCTTACATTGGCCAAAAACACTTTCTTTTGTGGTGCAATTTTTTCTGAAAAATTTTCAAGTAAGAGAAAAAAGTAAAATATATCAGCAATCAACAACATTCACATCAAATGGTCACGATATTGAATTTAAGTAAAAGCGCAACATTATTTATAGATCTTGGTATGTATGTTATATTTATATGTACAATTTGTTACTTCGTTTGTTGCTAGGGTTGTACACTAACATCCAAAAGCAGACACAATAGTCAGCAGTCAAATAATGATAGAAGTATCTAAATATGTTGATCGAGAGCTGATGAGTCCACGATTTGGACTCATTTCACTACTACAAAATTGGATTTTACCGATAATTATTTAACGACAATTAATCATTCGCTACTAATTACTTCTTTAAGCAAAGCAATTAGCGGCATATGAACAATAGCCACTAATATATATCTTTTTAGTGACAATAAAATAAACTTGCCAGTAAAACCAATAATTGAACGCTACTTTCATCCTTCTCTTTTTCCCTACAAATTTTTCTTCTTGAATTAACTATTCCCCCAATTATTAATAAAAAAATTAAAAATTAAAAGAAAACCCTAATATGCTATTGTTGCGCATAACCTTGAGACTTCACCAAGAGCGTCCAAAGTTTCATCACAGTCATCATCAAGAATACCTGTTGAAGCCATTCACCATTGGTTCAAAGGTAAATCACGATCTCCATCTTCACAACTAATCTTAGTTTCGATTCCATATGAATCCGAATTTTAGATTCTTCAGCCACATCCATATGAGTAATTAATCCTACAATTTATCAAACAATTCAAGGCTGAAACTACCCCTAATCACATAATCACTGCAACGATTTTGTTGTTATGGTTGTATTTTTTGGTCCATTTTTTCTATTTATTGGAAAAAAGATGATTTTGGAATCTTGTAAAGGCTTAAGATTTTCTTATTTTGTTCTTAATTTATGCTTTCTTGTAGGTTTTACAAGATCCATTCTTATTCTTCACTTTCCTATCTTTGTCAGGCAAATATTCTGCTCCCCGGGTACTCAAACAGTTTAAGTAATTTCTTATGTTTTAAAAGTAGTTTCAACTCTGTTTTGCATTGTGTGATATTCGTCTGCTACTTATATGATGTGCAGTTGATTGAGCTGATTACTTTGTTTTCATAGGTAAATGTTAATGTATTAAACTCTCGTGATTGTTTGAATGTTAGTCAACTGTAATTGATTAATATCATTGTTATTAATTGAATCAACAATATTAAGAGCAATACATTATCAATATTTCTGATAGTTACTTGAAAAGGCATGTTCTATTTTTAAGATTATTTTTGTAAGTATAGAAACTAGGAACTTTTTCTTATCTCCCTGTTGAGGTTGAATTGTTGAAGAACTGGAAATTATGTCGAGTGGATGAGACTTCAATATTCAGTCTGTGATAGTATTGTTTTAACAACTCAACAGCTTGTACGTGCAACTCAACACAATACTCATTATCACAATCATATGATTCTCAGCATTATCATGGCTTTCCTAGTTAGATTCCTTGTTATTAATTAAGTTGTGCCTGGCAGTTTTCAAGATAACAGTAATTTGGCATGGGAAATTTCGGAGCATTCCAGTTTTTGAGAAGACAACTCTTATTTCAAGCTGATATTTGTAAGAAGTGATGATGATAAACACTTTGTAGAGTGCACCATGTAAAGTTTCATTAACGGGTTTTCAATATAATGGTCGAATTGATAAATAATTTCCTATATCATTAGTTAAACCACACCTCTGTTTCTTAGCTGTATTTCTGATATGTATTCTGAATCTTCAATCTTTCTCTTGAAAGAAAGTGTTGGAAATGTTCAAAACTATCAAGAAGACTCGTCCACCCGTTTTCTTGTTTCATCAATTATCCAATGTTACTTCAAAATTTGTATTGAGAGAAAGCATACAAACTTAAGCCATTCTCTCTCACCAACATAAGTGATTAAGTTAAGGAAACATTACAGTGATTTGCCTGTACATCTTCTTATTAAATATGAGAAATATAAAAGTTAAATCTCTAGTGCCAACAGTAGATGCTACAACTATTTTTCAACCTACTGTCAATAAGTATTCTCTGTTATTACCTTCTCATCTTCTTGATGGAGCAACTGGAAGAAATTTATGACTTGTGTTACATTTTTGTGAATAGAATTGAAAATTATATTTTGAAGTAAGAATATGTTTTTGAGTGTTAAAATTCAATAGAAAGTTCATTAAGTCAAAGAAACAGAACCAGATTCAGTTTTAGCGAAAAAAAATTAGAATATTACTCGATTGCTCAAACTTGTTTCATGAAAAGTGTACATGATTTGTTTAGTTATTCTTCTATCCATATGCTATTACTATTTAGGGAAAAATTTTGAGTAGTGTTCTAAAAAGTGAGTGATTTTGTCACTTAAAGTGAGAAGAGGAGTGAACTTGGATCACTTCTTTCTCTATTATGCATTGTTTTGTCCATGTCTTCTTGATTTTCTGTCTCTATTTTCACTACTTTTTTTTTAAGAATTGAAAGATTTTCATAATGTATTATTTCTATTGAGTGCTTTGTTTGCTTTTCTATGTATCTTTAATAGATCTGATGAGTTGAAAGATTTTTTAAATTTGAAAAAGTATGTTCTATGGTTCACACTTCTTGCTTTAGTGAAGCTTGTCCTTATCGTTTCTCACCTTAGTGAAGCGAGCCTATCGACTGAACTATGATTGTCAGTTGTTAACAATCCATTATAGCTACTGATATTGTCATGATATGAAACTGCTTAGAGATGGTATATTGTGTGAATTTATTTTTAAAACTGGTGTACTTATCCGTTTTGAGTAACTTGAATGGCAATAAGAAACTCTAAAAACTTGAATTGTCAAAAGCTCAAATAAGTAAGTAGGAGTTACAAAATCATATTTAGTTTCTGTAATTTCTCCTCGAAAATGAATATCTTGAGCAACCATTCTTAGAATATTCATACTCTGATTGTTCCTTTCTAACCATAAATGGTACATAAGGTCTGCTTGTAATATCATGAAGATTGCAGCTTAACTATAACCGTTTGTAGCATTTTGTATAGCTCAACTAACCTCAATAGATCAGCCCATACACATTCGACACACCTTAGGCATCTTAGAGATACACACTAGTTCTCCTGTAAATGTAGAGTTTGATGCCCCTCCAGAAAAAAGTTAAAGAGGCTTACATATCTATCACTTTCTTCTAGTCGCACCTAACATTCAAAAGTAAATGAGTAGTTCTTCATCTAAGAAAAGTAATACAATATAGTTCCATTTCTTTACCTGTCCTATTCCCTTGATGGTTGTAAACATGGTTCTAATGTATCTCCTAAACAACAAATGACCACTGAAATTCAAGATCTTAAGTATAGTATTTTTTTGGATCAAGTAAACAATTTCATTTTGTAAATAAGAAGGCCAAAGTATTTTGTAAGCAATGAGTACACCAAAAAGTAAAGAATCAAGATCTTAAGTATAGTTATATGCTAGATCCAAGAAAGTTCTCAAATAAGGAGAGCCTGTGTGACTCAAAAACTATAACAACATGACCCTTTAACCATAAATCCATGATAAATGATACCACATAATAAAAGGTAAAATACAAAGATAAACACCTAGTAATTGCTTCTTTCAACAAGCTTTACAACAGTGTTATAATATGACATCTGCAACATGTAATCCACCAGTATCCACTTCAAACGGGTGTTATTCCAGCCTTCTCTACATCTTGGCACTTATAGGTTGTTCGACTCCCCTCTTCTGACTGATTGTTCTAGACCAAAAGATAGCAGTAAATCGACACTTAAAGAAAAGGTGTTCAATTGTGTTAAGTTGCTGCTACATAGCATGACAGACAATTAGGTCACAATCAGATCAGTTTGTTCGCCTCATTTCAGCTGTCTACATAAACCATAGGTATATTGTGATTAGAAGCTCTGAATACTTGAGCTGTCAAAAGCTTAAATATGTAACTAGGAGCTACAAAGTCACATGTAGTTTATTTAAGTATTCCTCAAATGTAAATATCTCTAGTAGCCCTTCTTAGAACTTTCTTAATTGTTCAAGCTTTACCTAGATAGTTCCTTTCTAACCATAAATAGTAGATAGAATCTGCTTGTAATATAATGAAGATGTCAGCTTAACTAGAAATTCTTTTATCATTTTGTATAGCCTAACTAACCTTAGCATACCAGCCCATAGATATTTTACACAGCCTTAGGCATCATAGAACTTGAGACCAAACAATAGCAGTAAATCAACACTTAATGAAAATGTGCTTAATCATCTCAGGTTCCTTCAACATAACACACGATTTGGTCAGTTTGTACACTCCATTTCAGCTGCCTATGTAAGCGTTAAGTGTATTATAATTTGAAGCTTTGAATACGGGTATAATCAAAAGCTTAAATCTGTAAGTAGGAGCTACAAAATCATATGTTGCTTTTGTAATTTCTCCTTGTATATAAATATCTTGAACAACCTTTCTTAGAATATCCTAAACTATGCAAGCTTTACCTTGATGGTTCCTTTCTAACCATAAATGGAGATACAATCTATTAGTAATATAATTAATATTTCAACTTAACTTGAACTACTTCTAGCATTTTTATAGAACAACTAACCTTAGCAGATCAATCCATAAACATTCGGTATACCCTTAGGAATCATAGAAGTCGAGACCAAATGGTAGAAGTAAATTGGGACTTAAAGAAAAGGTGCTCGATTGTCTTAGGTTCCTACTAAATAGCATGCAATCAGGTCACAATCTGGTCAGTTTGTAACCCCACATCAGCCATCTACGTAAGCCTTAAGTGTATTACAATTAGAAGCTCTGAATATTTAGACTATAAAATGCTTAAATCTGAAAGTAGGAGCTACAAAATCGCATGTAGGTTATGTAATTTCTTCTCGAACATGAATATTTTGAGCAACCCTTCTTAAAATAATCTTTACTTTGCAAGCTTTAACTTGATGGTTCCTTTATAACAATAAACGGTAGACACAATTTGTTAGTATAATATAATTAGGATTTCAGCTTAACTAGAACTTCTTCTAGCCTTTTGTCTAGCCAAGATAACCTGATCAGACCATCCCATAGACATTCGGGAAACCCTTAGGAATCTTATAAAAGTTGAGACTAAATGATACTATTAAATTGTCACTTAAAGAAAAGGTGCTTCAACGTTCTCCGGTTCATGCTACATAACACATAATCTGGTCAGTTTGTGCACCCGCACCCTAATTGAGTTGTCTATGTAAACCTTAACTTTATTGCTAACCATAACAAGCTAGTTAAGACATCCAAGATTGTTATAGATAAGTTTCCTCCATGGAACCTTTGGAAAGATTCCATCTCATTCTCATGTAAATAGATTCGATAGAGAAGTTCTCAACATGCATCACCTACTCATAAGTAAATGTAGTAGCAGTAATGTAATCCTTAGCCTCTACAATCCATTAAGCTTGTCTCGGGGTGATATTCCATATATTCTTATCCTTGATGTTGTAAGCATGGATATATTGAATCTATAGCCCATCCATCTTCAAATAGAACTTCCATAGAATTTTATTTACAAAAGCTAAATGTTTTTAATATTGTTCTTTGTTTATACTATGCTTCGTTTACGGGCACAATTTTGTATATTAGCATCACTTCGGAAGACATTATTTAATGGAAGCCTTCTAACATTCCCATGTTTGTTGAACTAACTCATTGTTGGGATATAATTATTATCAATTTTCTTTTTGATGATTTTAATTGTTAAAATGACATCTTTTGAGATATGCAAATACATATTGAATAATTCCACCGCTTTTTACTAACGTATTTTTAGTTCTTACAAAAATTGTTGAAAGAAAGAATATCTTCAACTTTATGGAGAATCTTAGAAATAAAAAGTATATGTATTGTGATAGAGTTAGTAAAGAATACTTGGATGGAGTCAAGGATTTTATAAATCATGCCTTTTCTAAAAAACAAGATGGAGACAAAATTGCATGTCCCTGTACAGAATGTGTGCTTTTTCATCAAGTAAATCAGGATACACCATATGATCATCTTGTGGTTAATGGAATTTTGCTATCATATGATACTTGGTTTTGTCACGGAGAGTCTCTAAATAGATCAAACAATACTCAAGTAACTAATTGTAGCCAGTCAACTTTAAGAGGCGATGATATGAGAGGAATGATACATGACACCATTGTACAATTCATCGATATTGATGTCAATGAAACGATCAAGATGGAGCCAAACCTACTAGAAAATAATACTACTACTTCTGGCAATCAAACACATCCAGAGATTAATAAACTTTAACGACTCATGAAGGAGGCAAATGACATATACCAAAGTTACCAATAACATAGAGCACACCTCTTTCTGTTGCTATCATTCTCTGGCCTGCTGCCTGTTTGTATCGGTTTTGTTGGTATAATTTCATCTATAGGTTTTGTTAGTATTGTTGCAGCCTTAGTGGTCTGATAACTGAAGCTACTTTGTGTACTGATTTTCTCCTCAGATGTATTAACTTTCTGTTGCTATCATTCTTTAGCCTACTGCCTGTTTGTATTGGTGGGATTTTTTATTATCTACATATCATTAATTTTGCATTTTCCAATTAAGATAGCTCTTGTCGATGCTTTGCCAGCCCTTGAATTTCATCCTGGATTCATCTACATTGTTGCTAGCCCCTAAAATGTAGTTAGTTTTATCTATAGCGTCTGTTGGTATAGCTGAATATTATTTGTCTGATTACTCGAACCAGTCCTCTAATCATCCAATGAATATATTTACTTCTTGAGAACATAAGCCTTCTTCAACGAAACAACTTTTTTACGTTCTATTTTTCAATAAGAATACTTTGAATAAAAAAATAACTACCATTAATGAAACAGTTTAAAAGGTTTCCTTTATGAACAATTTATGAACTTGAAAGATCTGGATCAAATTACCAGCTCATTTTTGTTCTCCTATAGAGTATAAAGTAGCATGCACAAATATAAGGGACTTACATAACAACACCATATCCTCTACTTCAGTAGTTTGCTCTAGTTTCTTCGATGTCCAATCAGTAGTCTTACTTGATAAGACAATCATGATTTTTATAAGTTGAAGTAATATTCACAAGAGAGAAGCTATGACGAGCAAATACATAAAGTCAAGGAAGAAATTAAGCCCAAAATGCCATATACCAAAGTTACCAAACAACATAGAGCACACATTTTTCTGTTGTTATCATTCTCTGGCCTGCTGCATGTTTGCATTGGTTTTGTTGGTATAGTTGCATCTATAGGTTTTGTTGGTATAGTTGCAACCCTTGTAGTGTAGTTAGTTTTATCTATAGGTTTTGTTGGTATAGTTTCATATTAGTGGTCTGATTAATGAAGTTACTTGTGCACTGATTTTCTCCTCAGATGTAATAACTTTCTGTTGTTATCATTCTCTGGCCTGCTGCCTGTTAGTATTGGTTGGATTTTTGTATATCTTAAATAAGTTTTAAGTGTTCAATACTGATGTAAATTTGATCGATTGTCATTCCCTATTGAACAGGGGTTTTGAGACATAAATTAATGTATGTGTGTGTATGTATATGTATTGTACATTCAGCAGGCCTGCATTACTGTGGTTTATTTTGTATCTTTCCAGTCTGGTAAGTTGTTGCCTCTTTTTCTTGATTGATATGGGGCCGATGCTTCAGGTGGAATTCCTTTCATAGATTGCTTCAGGTGGTCTAGTAAATATTTCCTTCGAGTATAAGAACTTGTCCTATCTCGTGATGGTTTCATCAATTGGATTTCATCTTTTGACACATTTATTTTATTATTCAGGTCATGCGGTATGATGTTCAAAAATTTTGCCTATGAAATATTTCAATATGGCGAACCATTGTGGAATTCTTTGAAGACACTATTTTATTGGATTGGTCATATAATGATACTAGATATTTCGTTAATATAAGTTTAGTTTTAAAGTTATGATACTATAGTTTGGATTAATACTTCATTTTGTTTAGATTTGATGAGATATATTATGTTCTATGAATTATATTATATATTTTTTAGCATTTGACAAACATCATCGCATCTAATAGGCTCTCTTTTGATTAGAATTTTGTTGGATTTACGAGTTATAAACTTATCAGTAGAAGTGCGAACTAGATAATTTTATGAATGGATGTAGTCATTATTTATTCTGGCAAACCAATTGGTCGTTAAAGTTTGTGACTTTTAGAGTCAAACTAAGTGAATTTTCTAGCCAAAAATATTGGACGCTAAATGGGGGAAAATAAGATGTTTTCAAAAGGATATTCTCACCTTTATAATTGCCACCAAACTATTGTCATTAAAAATATGAGCTTTTAGCGGCAAATTTATCGAATTTACCAGCTATAAAGATGGATGCTACATGCACATGATTGTCATTTTAAATTTGATTTAACAACTATTTTAATTGCCACAAGAACTAATATGTTTTTGCGGACAATTTAGAAGGATTTATCGGCTATAAAAATGGACACTACACAAGTATAACTAACTGTTTTTATTGGATTTAACAGCCATCTAAATTGCCGCTAGAACAAATATGTTTTAGCGGCAATTTAGTCGGTTTTACTAGCTATAAAAATGGACACTACATGAGAATAACTAACCACTTTGGATTGGATTTAGCATCCTTTTTAATTGACGCAACAAATTGCTACTATATCAAATGAGTTTTAGCAGCAAAAGAGCTTGACTTTACCAATTTTTGTCCAAATGGCCGCAAAATCCTTTGCCGACCCCTGATGAAGTGGCCAAAGGGCATTGACAGGTAATGGCTATAGCGGCCATAACCATACTTATGGCCGCTAATGGCATTTTTAATTGCCACTATATCCCCTTTTTGTTGTAGTGTTTAGGGCTTTATTTTAATAGATCTAGTGTCCTCAAATGCATATTTTGTGTCAATAATTGATGTAAATCCTTGATTTCAGGTGTTTGGATTGAGGAACAAAGCATGGACACTAATGAGCAAAAAGAAACAAGGCAGTTGAAAGAACGAAGAAAAGAGGGCTTGATGATCGCCTAACCCATTAGGTGAGTTGCCGAATGTCCATTATCTCGCCTAAAGTTCCAGTGTGCCAAGCCCTGAAGAATAAAATCAAGTCGGCGATAGAAAGGAGCAGTCGGCGAGTCACCGAACGGTTCCGTGATGCAGTGCTAGATCGCCCAAAGTTACAGAACTTGAAGATGCTGAATGCTAAAGCAGAAAGGGGGTGGGATTGACTAAAGGGCGGATCACCGAGTGGATCGGCGATCCTGACTTATTGCGCCTAATGGTCCTTCGCAGCATATTTTAGGCGACTATAAATTCATTTTTAAATTCATAGTTTAGGATCAGTTTTCATAATATCTAATTTTATCACTTAGTTTTAGAACTAAGAGTACTGAGACAATATTTGCCTTAGCTTTGAAGATTTAAAAATTTCCATTTTTGAGAAATTGGAAGTGGGTCTTTGAGATTCTTCAACCTTGACCTCTGTAAAGATGAAACTAATCGTACCCAGTTGATGGAAACACAATTTGGTAACGATTTCTATCTTTTTATGATGTCTAGCTAAAACCCCAATTCTTGGGGTGTGATTATGTGATTATGGGTTGATTTAGCTGCTCGATATTGTTAATTGATAGTTTAAAACCTGTTTAAAAGTGATTTCAATCAGTGTTTGTGGTTGAATTTAAAGGGTTGTAGTTGGAAATGCAATTCTAACTTCGTGTTTTTGGCTTGCTCGAGAGAGAGCTTTAAAAACCAAGGTTACCGATTTGATGGTCTGTGGGTATTGGGTTGTCATAGGTTCAACTCGAGAGAGTGAATCTTAAGCCCTTTTCCGCACATTCAGCTCGAGAGAGTGAATGGACTAAAGCGTAGGCCATTCTTAATTGCTGCTTATTGCTGTTTGAGAGAAACCAATTTGATTCGAGGTAAATTGTTCGAGAGAAAATTTATTCCCACTAAAGTCTCGCTTATGCACTGATTTACAACTATTTACTATCAATTGCAATCACCCATCTCTACCAAAAATACGCTTATTGCCCACGGTTTTTAGCCACGGTTGCATATACCGTGGCTAAATTAACATTAAAATAAATAATTTCCTACGTATTAAAAGTTGTCGCTAAAATATTGTGGTAAAATCACGCGGGTATAATCTCCCTCCCTTTTTTTCATTTTCACCCATTAATTTCAATATTTTATTTTGGGCTAACCCATCGGTGGCCCCCTAAACTTGGCACTATCTTTCACTTAGACACCTCAACTGAAGGATTTTCATTTTAAACACCTAACGTAGGGTTCCCATGTGTCACTTTAACACTTTCTGCACATCTGGAGTGTCGCGTGATTTAAACTGATTCAGGGCACGTAAACATCAAAATTTCGTCTGATGTGGCGTCCCCAACGGTAATATTACTCCACATCATCTATTTATATTATTTTTTCTCCAATTGTACCCTAACTAAGACCCCAATTTCTCTCTTCTTTTCCAATTTCTCTCTTCTGCAACCTTTCTTTAATTATTGGCCCTTAATACTTTCATGTCGAGCTTCTCCAATTCTTCCATGTCATCTGTGGATGAAGGTTGATATTGTAGGTGTGGTAATGAAGCACTATTAAAGACTTCATGGGCCCAATTAAATCCAGGGCGTAGATTTTTAACTTGTAGAATTTCAAAGGTAAAATTCTTTGTTTTTTTTTTTTTTTAAGTCAATTATATGATTAATTGTTGGCGTCTAATTCTTTTTGATTGGTTTTTATAGAAAATGGGTGGCTGTGACTATTTTCTTTGGTATAAAGATCGACACCCTCCACAAGCAAACAGGATAATGGGGGGGATTGT
>JAJONQ010036055.1:0-21353 GCA_036250385.1 Solanum microdontum
AGTCCGTGGTTTGATTTTTGCAACTCAACTCTCAGACCAAGACCTACGACTGCTTACCCATGGCCCATCATTGGACCTACGGTCTGTGGGTGGCCCCGTTAGTGACTCCTTCAGCACTTTTTTAGCTAATATCTCCAGCAAATGCATCCAAGCCTCTTTCCTGCAAACATTATTTATAATACAAAATAGCCCAAGACACAAACAAACTCTAAGTTAAATGCATCAAAAATACCGTAAACTCACGCTATATCAATAGTGATGGTTGTCGGTTAGAAAATCTCCCAATAGAGTTAAAAGTGTAATTTTATTATATCACTTAATATGCTGAGTTTAGAGATGAGTAAGTATTTTGTAAAGTTTTAATAATTTCACTTCTTTATTTCTTTACATTCAGTTGAGTATATATGCAGTCCTTTCATTTAGTTATTTGTTATTCGGCTATATTACATACTCGTACATTCAATATACTCATTCATTCGACCTTCATCTTTTAATGATGCAGATATAGGTTCTTAGGATCCTCAACAAGAGTCTGTTGAGATCACATCATCCGCTTGTCAGCTTTTGAGTAAGACCTCATTGCTTCCGAAGGACTCTAGTTTTGCGAGTTATTAGTAATAGTTTTGAGGAGTCCTGAGTCTTTTTCCGACACTCATATTTAAACATATGTTTCAAACTTAGTATATTCAACAATGTTTTGAGATTCAGTAAAATATTTTTCAAACGTTTCTTTTAATTTGATGCTTATGTATCCTTAAGTTAGTCTTCCGCTTGTAGTCAGCTAGGATGAGGGTTCGTTTTGACACTAGCAATGGTTCCCGAGTGTCGGCCTTTTCCAGGGTGTAGGCTCAGGTCGTGACAAACTTGGTATCACAGCACAAAGTTCAAGTGTCTTAGGGTGTCTATGAAGCCATGTCAGTAGGATCTTGTTTATGCTAGTATGTGTTTATGAGAATGTCCTTTCAACAATACAACAACAACATCAGCATTGGTACTTTACTTTGAAAGCACCCTTAAAAACATTTGCATAGATTTCATAAGAAAATGCATAAGTCCGTAATTTACCTCTTGAGGTTCAAAACCCACTTTCAATCATCAATACTTAGAAAATATGGTTTAGATATGTATTTCATCATAAATTCATGTAAACCTTGCAATACATGCTTAATTTCATAAAACTCTTTCTTTAAAATCAAAATCCCACATCATAAGATTCAAAACTTGAAAACAGGGGGATTAATGGGTTCATAGGGTAAAACATAAAAAAAAACATAGTATTTCATCAATTCATGCATAAAAGATCATAATTCAATCATTTAACACAATAATGAAAAGAACTTGTGATTATTGAAGAAAACCCTAACTCAATTGGGGAATTCTACCTTTAAAAATAGAGGAATTTGGGAACTCCAGAGATGGAAGGAATCTATCATATCTTGAATCCAAATGCTAGCCTTCAATGGAGAAATCGATACCTTGACTTGAAGCCCTAGGTTGAATCCTTTTTCTTCTTCAAGTTTCTAGAGATACAACTATTTTGGAGAGGAGATTTGATCTTCTTTTGTAAATTTGGAAGAATGAAGTGAATGGGCTAATTTGAGGGTTAAAAGTACTTATATAGGGGTCTTAATAAAGGGTAAAACAACGTAGTATAAGAACTAATTAATTATAAAAATACTCAACTCCAGCTAAAAATAACTGTCAGCTGGCCACCGTATGGACCCTAATCGACGGACTGTGGTCTAACCTACGGCCAGTCTTGGTGGACCGTCATTGGTCATCAGAAGGTTGATTTTTGGCCAGTGAACCACGGACCCTGATGTCATGACCCAGGGGGACACCCTAGATGTAACATGGCATATAGAACCCCGAAGGACTCCATACAAGTCACTTAGTCCTCATAACATACGAAATAAAACAATAAGTGTATAAATAGTCCAAGTTTAAAATATTTTATAAAAGCAAAGCGAAAGTCTAATACACTTGTCTCATCATAGCCCTCTAATATAATAAAATGAAATTGGGCCTAACCCATACATCATGTCAAAAAGATAAATACATGAAAAGGAACTAAACAATGAAAACTCCATCCTCGAAGCATGAAGACTCACCAAAGCTCGAAAAATCCCAAGTCAACTCCTAGCCACCAAACTGATGACCCTGACTGTCGGACCGTACATTTAGGGAAATGTAGGCAAGAGTATGCATTAGTAAAAAACAATGTACTAAGTATGATAGTACAGGATTTGATAGATAAAGGTTTTATTCGTCTGAGTATCTCTACATGGGGTGCTCCAGTGTTATTTCTTAGAAACAAGGATGGGTCTCTTAGAATGTGTATTGACTATCATCAATTGTACAAAGTGACCATCAAGAATAAATATCCCCTTTCGAGAATCGATGACTTGTTTGATCAATTTAAAAGGGGGTAGCTATTTCTCCAAAATTGATCTTCATTCGGGTTATCACCAACTAAGGGTGAGAGGGGTTGATATTTCCAAGACGACCCTTAGGACCCGGTATGGTCAGTATGAATTTGTGGTTATGTCATTTGGGTTGACAAATGCTCCGGCGACATTTATGGATTTGATGAATAGGGTGTTTAGGCAATACCTTGATATGTTAGTGATCGTGTTTATTTATGATATCTTGATCTACTCAAGGAATGAGAATGAACATATGGACCATCTGAGAATTGTATTGTAAGTTCTTAAGGACCGACAACCTTTTGCAAAGTTTAGCAAGTGAGAATTTTGGTTAAGGTCCGTAGCTTTCTGATGAGTACACAAATTGGACTCATTTAGGGTTTTATTTTAATAGAAATAGTGTTCACAAATGCTTATTTATTCTAAATATTTGATGAAAACACTTAAGTCTAAGGTATTTGAAGTTTTAGTGGAAGCATGGACACTTAGGCGCAAAGAGGAACAAAAAGGCTAAAAAAGAACGAAGAAGCTGAAGCATGAACATCGCCAAGCACGCTTGGCGATACACCAAAAGGACGCACTCGGCACTTTGTTCCAATACGCGAAGCCCTGAAGGAGCGGGATCAAAAAGGCAATGAAAGGAGCAGTCGACATTTCATCGAATAGTTTTGCGAAGCAATACTATGTCGCCCAGATACACAAAAAACGATGATGCTGAAGGCTAGTGCAAGAAGGCGATGAACTACACCAAACGGCGAATCACCGAGTTAATCGATGATTCCGAATAACCTCATCGAGCGATCCGCCAGCACTATTTTCTAAAGTCTATAAATACTAAACTCTTTATTAATTTTAGAGAGTCGAACCATTATTATAATTTTCACAATAGAGTAGTACTTTTTGCTCTAAGCTTGAGAGGGTTTTGGAGACTTGAAGAAGAAGAGGGTTTCATCTTCTAGATTTGGAGTTGGGTCTATTTGATTCTTCATTCTTGGCCTGTAACATGACTTAAATATTCATACCCATTTGAATGCAAGCTCATTTAGGTATAAATTTCTATCTCTTGATGTGTGGCTAAAAACCCCAATTCTTGGGGTGTGATTTAGCAAATATGTGTTGAGATTATTGTTGGGTTTTGCTTGCTCATAGGTTAGATGTATTTTAATTGTGATTTCACCTAACGGTTGTGGTTTAATTTAATGGGTTTGTAGTTTCAAATACAAAACCACCCATGTGTTTTTGGCTTGCTCGAGAGAGAGGTCGCGAAACCAAGACCGCTAGACTGATGACCTAAGGAATGGGTCGACATGAGGTTCACTCCTAGAGGGTGAGCCCTAGTCCAATATCCTAACACTCAGCTCGAGAGAGTGAGTGGGGTAAGGTGTATGCTGGCCTTCATGCGGAAAATGGGTGTCCGAGAGGAACCCATTTGATACGGGGTAAGTTGCCCGAGTGGGAACTTATTTCCATGAAAAGCTTAGCCTAGTCACTATTATCTTGCAAATTTCCTATCAAAATTATGTACCCAACGATTTATACCAATATATATTGCGGTTACATCCCAAGAATCCCCTCTCATTCATAGATTTCTTTGTTATTTTTTTACAGTTTTTGCTATATTTGTGACAAACGTCTATTTGATATTTGACACTTTTGTGTCACCCCCTTTAATTTACTATGGTTTTACTCGTTAATGTCTTTAGCTATGACTAATTAGAACTAAATTTTATTTTTCTATTAATTCTCAAAACCATTACCTTGGGAACGACCCCAACCCTTGGTTGGGTTACTATATTATCGACGATCGTAGACACTCGTACCGTAGGTTAGTGTCGTTGGTCACAATAAGCATCAAAATGGCGTTGCTGCCAAGTAAAGGTATTATTTGAGAGTTTTTAGATTAATGAAATTATTGTTCTTCTTAGTTGTAGTCAACATACCTAATTTTTAGTTTTGTTTTGAGTAATTGTGTGCCACAACAGGCCATATGAGTGCAAAGGGGGAGAATAGCTGCCAAGCGGGTCACTCAGCGGGCGGTGTTTTTCATTGAGATGACATCGATGATGCTAATAGTGTTTATCACCCTACCGATGTGGGTGAGATAGGTGAAATTTGCATGCCACAAGCTGACGGAAATGTAATGTTCGAAGTTACCAGCGCAAAACTCCAACTCATACATTCAAGAGGTTTATTTGGAGGGTTAAAGCATGATGATCCGCACGAACATGTACGAAGCTTTGTGGAAGTGTGCACCCTTTTATCATTCAAGAACATATCTCAAGAATCCATACGGTTTCACTTATTTCCATTATCATTGACTGAGGGAGTAACTAAATGGTTGGTTGAGCGCCCAAACAACTCCATCAAATCATGGGAGGAGCTGGTTATTGCATTTCACGAAAGATTCTTTCCTCCATCAAGAATGATGAAACTAAGAGACGATATTCAGAATTTCAAGCAAAAGAAGGGTGAACCAATTCACGAGTCATGGACAAGGTTCAAGAGATCTTTGCATAAGTGCCCAACGCATGGACTACCAGGTTAATTCCTACTCCAATACGTTTACCGTAGTCTGTGCTCGGTTAATAAAGGGATAGCTGATCAATCAGTGCAAGGAGGAATAATGTTACAATCATTTGAAGTAGCCTCGTTTCTCCTAGATGGAATGACTTAAGTAAACCAGGCATGGTACACCAAAGATGATCAAGTTTCCCCACTATGTTTCCAATTAACGCAAGAACAGATTGAAAAAGAAAGGGAAATAGACGAAAACATCAAGTAGATATTATCTCAAATAGAAATCCTACAAGAACATATGAAAGGGACACATGGAGTATTTTGAGTGGAGGAGGGTTCTTCTTCCAGTTACTCAAGACCGGGGGAGAATCAAGATTGGAACTCTAGAAAATACGAGGAGGGTTTCCACCCACACTATCAATCGCGGGGCGGGAATAAAGGTTGGAACTATTATAGGGGTGAAGAACCAAGGACATAGTGGCAAGATTGGGCTGAGTAGGATGATCAGGAGGAGGACCATACTCACTTGAGTGAAATCCCGAAATCTAAAGGGAGTGCAAGTAGTCCTTGGGTAAATGATTTGTTATCGCGCATACTCGATAAAGTTGAGGACTCTAATGATTTGATAAATGGAATGAAAGATGACTTTTCATCATTGAAAAGTACAGTAAATTCTCATGTTGATGCCATCAAAATGCTGGAAGGTAAATTGAGAGCTGGCTGTAGTTACCCATAGCGGTTAGGTGGCGATAGGGGATATGATGGAAGATGAGGATCCTCAAAAACATGACGAAAACCAAGGTGTGGAGGAGCAAGAATTACCTATTCGACAAAACCTTACTAAAGAACCACAGGAAGAAGCAGAGCAACAAGTTCAAGTTCCAAAAGTCATGCATCCTTTACCAAAGATACCTCTACCATTTCCCTAACATTTGAAAAATAAGAATGAAGATGAGAAGTTCAAAGAAAAATTGTCAGTATTCAAGAGCTTATCAATTAAACTTCCTCTGGTAGAAGCACTGTTGGAAATGCCAGGATATGCCAAATTCATGAAAGAACTGGTTACAACGAAAAGGAGCTTGGACTATGAAACGATTGAGGTGCCCTATAGTTGCAGTGCAATTGTGACAAATGATTCGATCACTAAGAGAGAAGATCCTGGAGCATTCACAATCCCGTGCACAATTGGCATGCTCCAATTCGCTAAAGCCTTGTGCGATTTAGGAGCAAGCATCAACTTGATGCCCTATGCAATATACAAGCAACTTGGTTTGGGTGAACCAAAGGAAACCACAATGAGACTCCTTACGGCTGATCGATCAATCAAGCACCCAGTGGGAATAATCTATGACATATTCGTAAAAGTGGATCGATTCATCTTTTTGGCTGATTTTGTGATTCTAGATTGTGAGATCGATGCTGAAATCCCCATTATTTTGGGAAGGCCATTCTTAGCCACCGGGAGAGCGTTGGTGGATGTCAAAAGTGGGAAACTAAAATTCCATGTGAACGATGAAGAGGTGACCTTCAATATCTGTAAATCCACGAAACAACCAACTAATATCCATGTAGTGTCCACTGCGGATGTTATAGACGAGGTAGTGGCAAGTGTTATCCATTTAATGCGCAGGAATGAACCCCTTGAATTTGTACTTGCCAATTATGATGAATCCGAACTTCAGGATTACAAGGAAGTGGTAGCTGCTTTATCAGGGTTGAATCCAATCAAGTTGGATATCGACCTGAAAAATCGAGAAAGTCCTTCTACAAAGTCATGAATAGAAGAACCATCGAATCTAGAGTTAAAAGCCCTACCCTCTCATCTCAAATATGTACTCTTAGGAGCCAATAATACTTTACCGGTAATTATCGCCGCCGATCTGCTTGAAAGGCAGGTGAAATTGATCAGTGAAGTACTGCAGAAGCATACAAAAGCTATTGGATGGACAATAGCCGATATAGTAGGAATTCCTCCTGGCATTTGTACTCACAAGATTCAGCTCGACAATGAATGTAAACCTAGTGTGGAACATCAACGGAGATTGAACCCTCCAATGCAAGAGGTGGTGAAAAAGGAGATCATCAAGTGGCTAGATGCGGGAGTGATCTACCCTATTGCAGATAGTAAGTCGGTAAGTCTGGTGTAGTGTGTACCGAAAAAAAGAGGTATAAATGTAGTCCCAAATACAAAAGGAGAACTTGTGCCGACAAGACCAGTGACTGGGTGGAGAGTATGCATGGACTACCGAAAGCTTAACTCATAGACCGAGAAAGACCATTTCCTAATGCCTTTTATGGACCAGATGCTTGACCGGCTATTAGAAAGAGGGTGGTATTATTTTTTGGATGGGTACTCCGGTTATAATCGAATCTCTATTGCACCGAAGATCAAGAGAAAACGACGTTTACTTTCCCTTATGGAACATTTGCATTTAAAAGGATGTCATTCGGGCTATTTAATGCCCTAGCAACATTTCAGCATTTCATGCTGTCTATTTTTGCAGTTATGGTTTGAAGACTCTATGGAGGTGTTCATGGAGGACTTCTCAGTCTTAGGGTATACGTTCGAAGAATGATTGACTCACTTAGGGCAGGTACTCCAAAGATGCGTGGAAACGAATCTGGTTCTGAATTGGGAGAAATGTCACTTTATGCTGAAAGAAGGTATTGTTCTTGGGCACAATGCGTCAGAAAAGGGCTGGAAGTTGACAAGACGAAAATTGAGGCATTGAGAAATTACCCCCGCCAATTTCATTAAAGGGTGTTCGCAGCTTCTTGGGCCATGTGGGATTTTACAGAAGGTTCATTAAAGACTTCTCAAAGATTGCACTCCCATTATGCAAACTCTTAGAGAAGGAAGTGAAATTCCACTTTAATAATGCTTATGTGTCTGCATTTCAGTTTTTGAAAGAGAAACTAATATTCACTCCGATTATCATCAGTCTTAATTGGTTCGAATCTTTTGAGTTAATGTGTGATGCTAGCGGTATGGCACTGGGGGTTGTGTTGGGACAAAAGCGCAACAAACTGTTTCACCCAATCTACTACGCAAGCAAGACTCTAAATAGTTCTCAGCAAAATTATACGGTCACCGAACAAGAGTTACTTGCAGTAGTCTATGCATTTGAAAAGTTCAGGGCATACTTGCTAGGCACCAAAGTAATCGTACACACTGATCATGTTGCACTCTGTTACTTGATGGCAAAGAAAGATACAAAACTACGATTGATTAGGTGGGTGCTACTATTACAAGAATTTGATTTCGAGGTAAAGGATCGAAAAGGATACGAAAATCAAGTGGCTGATCATTTATCCTCTTCGGTGCAAGCGAATATTATCCAACCTACCGTCAGAAAGCCTCCCCTTCTATTGCATAACTTAAAAAAGCTATAAACAAAGTACCAAAGTGGTTGCGGGAACGAGTGACAATGGTTCAGAGTCTGACCGCTAATTCAAGTTACCTTTCAAAGAGATTCCACATCTACTTATTTCGGGAAGGTTGGAAGCAAGGGCGAATGTTGAGCATAAGGTTGACATAGACGACTATTTCCCCGATGAACGGGTGTCTACAATATTCCTCAAACATACGCCATGGTATGCAGATTTTGCGAATTACATTGTGTGTGGGATGATAACGGATGAGTTGGCCTTTTACCAACAGAAAAGATTCATGTTCGAAGTTAATAAGTACTTTTGGGACGAACCATACTTGTTTCGAGACTGTACTGACCATGTCATCATAAGGTGTGTTCCGGAAGAAGTGGTAGAAATTCTCCATGCTTGCCATACACCTCCAGTGGGAGGTCACCATGGTGGTATTCGCACTGCCTCTAACGTTCTCCAGAGTGGATACTACTGGCCGTCACTCTACAAGGATGCACAAGAATTTGCAAAGAAATGCTCTACAGCAGCAAGGCGGAATGTCTAGAAGACAAGAATTAGCTCTCACTCCCATTTTAGAGGTCAAGCTATTCGATGTATCCGATCAATTTCATGGGCCCATTTGTGAACTCGTTTGGAAATGAATACATCTTAGTGGTTGTAGATTATGTTTCCAAATGGGTGGAAGCCATCACATTTCCAAAAAATGAAGGAAAAAGCGTTGTCTAATTTCTGAAATGCTACATCTTTGCAAGATTTGGCACTTCGAGAGCAATCATTAGCGATGGGGGATCCCACTTTTGCAATAAGTGGTTCTCAATGGAACTGAGTAAATATAGGGTGAAACACAAAGTGGCAACCCCATATCATCCCCAAACAAGTGGCCAAGTCGAAGTGTCAAATTGGGAAATCAAAAGCATTTTGGCAAAGACAGTAAACGTCAATAGAACTGACTGGTCTAGGAAACTCGATGATGCACTATGGGTATATCAGACTGCTTACAAAATAACTATAGGGATGTCTCTATATCAGTTGGTTTATGGTAAGGCCTGTCATTTGCCCGTCAAGTTAAAACACAGAGCATTGTGGGCATTGTAAGCCTTAAATTTGGACTGGTCAAAAACTTCAAGGGAGAGAGTAAAGCAGCTGAACGAACTGGATGAATTTAGACTCAGATCATATGAAAGTTCGGCCATCTATAAAGAGAAGATGAAGAAATGGCATGATGTTCGGATACTCAAATGGGACTTCAAGGTAGGAGATTAGGTTTTTCTATACAACTCACGACTTAGACTCTTCCCCGAAAAGCTCAAATCCAAATGGTTTGGACCGCTCAGAGTAACGCGAGTGTTCATCAATGGTGCCATAGAAGTAGAAGATCAGGAAGGACCTCCATTTATAGTGAACGGTCAACATCTAAAATTGGATGTGGGGGATTGTCAAGAGATTTCGTTGGTTGACGTGGTATATTTGGAAGACGCGTGAAGGCGCTACTGCATCGTACCACGACGTTAACTAAGGCGTTGTTTGGGAGGCAACCCAAAATCCCTTTAATTGCTTTATTTATTTTATTATCAGTACTTATTTCCTGGTAATAGAACGGTATGTTGTTTGTGCATGTGAAAGTACGCGAAGTGTTTGAAAAAGTGAATGATGGCAGACAATAGATCATGTCGGCGAGTCACCGAAGGGGTCGGCGCATCCGACCTTATTCATCATTTGACTCAAGACATCCTCAACACTGAAGTCTGTAAAGCTCGGCGAGATTTGGAGATTATTTGTGAATCGCCGACCATTTCGACGATCATGATGAAAACCATCGTTTGGACCTTCAAAATGACTGACAATTCTGTAAAACTCGGCGAGTCGAGTGCTAACTTAACGAATCGCCAAGAGGTTCGGCAATCAGAACTAATGTCACCGAATGGGTGGGAAAAATAAATTGGACAGTCTTTTCTAGCCAAAGAGTATTTCAGTTAATTGATCTGTACGCAGAATAGGATTACACTGCTTCCTAGCATTTCAATAACCATCTGAGCAGCGCAAAAGCCTCACTTTGATTGCCTACATTGTGATATCTTGTTCTCCAATGCATCGGGTGGAGTTAATGTGTGAAGGGTACATACTTTTGGAGCAGCTCATGATATAGATGAGATAATTAAGGCTAACCTCATTGCAGCAGCTGAAGCAGAGAACCAGAGTCAGGAGTGGGACACACCGAGCACTGATGCCCAGACACAAGGAGCGACGGTTTAGTCAGGATCCCCTCCTTACCTCCCTCTCTGTCTTATGTTATTTTAGCCATTGATTTACTTTCATTTGCATTTAAGGACAAATTGCTTTTATTTGTGGTGGGGTGAGGCCCACCTTTTGTGTGCTATTTGATGTTCGTATTTTGTGATTATATTTGGGTTGTTGTTTTTTTAAATGTGTTAATACTGCTTTCTGTGGATGTTTCAGCTTGAGGCTCCGCTTATTTTAAATTACAAAAATAATTTTGACTCTTCCGGAAAATTTTAGATTTTTTCAAACAATTTTTCCACCTCTCATTTGTTGAAATCGGTTGTTCTTTTGCAAAATTTAAGTCTTAGTTTCAATCAATACCGATGACTTATATAGTGCTTACAATCGAACGAACATGAATGTACGGCAACGATGAGGCAAAATGAAGTTGCATAGACAATATGTGAACTCTTTTCATCTCGTTGTGATTAGCCATTTATCATATTGATTCTCTTGTCATGACCGTTGCACACTAGCGAAAGTGGGTAGTCATGTTTGACTTAAGTGTAGATACCTTGTGTGATTAGCTTACTTTGAACCATGCATGAATAAACCTAGAATTTTCCTTGTTAGTCTGATTGATTTAGAAAGGTGTGCTCTTGAGATGATCTTACGCAACTTTAAAGAGTGTGAGCCAAATCTGACATATACCTCTTTTGTGGCCTACCCGTGAGCGTGTGAAACTCTCTTGAACACCCTGTGAGCCTTACCTTTCTTTGGAAGAACCTTGATGCTCCCTATACTTTACTTGACCCATTACCTATAATCCGCTTGATTGGTGGTTTAGCAAATAGCCAACTTAGGCCAAAAACCTATGTTGGGGGTGTGGTGAAAAGGAAAAGGAGAAGTCAATAAATGCAAGAAAAGTCCCCCTTAACCCATGGTATTGCAAAACAATGGAAACCCTTCAAAAAAAAACTGTGGAATAAAGTACAAAAGAAATCGGGTTTCCAAGCAATCCATGGAGGTGAATAAAAAGATGACTTAGAAGCACTAGAAAAAGAAAAAGAAGGGAATGCCTTGAGAACACCACATCTCACGAGGATGAAAAGTCACTGAGCCTAAATGACTATACCTTTGCACTCAGCCCCATTACAAGCCTTAGAAAGACCTTATTGATCTTGAGTGAGCCGAACTGAAGATCAATTGGAAAATAAGGGCAAGCCTATGGGTGAAAACATGCATTGTGTTCCTCTTTTTGAGTGTGAGCGTTGCATCTGATTCCTGATCATTAATTGATTAACCTCTATGTGTGAATATGGAATCATTCTTTATGTGAGGGCATTTAGATACCTTTTGTTGAAGCTTGATTGCACAAGTAGCAAGTATTGCAAGCATGAGAATCTTTGGTATTGGTGTGTCACAATTTGAATCTTTGAGTGCACAATTGATCTTTGCATGAGTAATATCAATCTTGTTGTGTATGTCCATGATTTAGTCTTGTGTAGCACTATTTGAGACATCCTATTTGAACTACTAAACTTCAGTTTTACTTGAGGACAAGCAAATATTGAAGTTGGGGTGTTGATGAGCCCACAAATTGGACTCATTTAGGGCTTTATTTTAATAGAAATAGTGTCCTCAAATGCTTATTTATTCTAAATATCTGATGAAAACACTTAAGTTTCAGGTATTTGAAGTTTTAGTGGAAGCATGGACACTTAGGTACAAAAAGGAACAAAAAGGCTGAAAAAGAACGAAGAAGCTAAAGCCTGAGCATCGCAAAGCACGCTTGGCGATTCGCCGAAGGGACGCACTCCGCCCTTTGTTCCAGTACGTGATGCTTATTGTGACCAACGACACTAACCTATGGTATGAGTGTCTACGATCGTCAATAGTATAGTAACCCAACTAAAGGTTGGGGTCGTGTCCCAAGGGAGTGGTTTTGAGAATTGATAGAAAAATAAAATTATGCTCTAACTAGTCGTAGCTAAAGACATTAACGAACAAAAACATTGTAAATAAAGGGGGTGACACGAAAGTGTCAAATATCGATTTTGGGGTTTTGTTACAAGTAGTAAAAGTAGCAAAAATTAACAAGAGAATCAAGTATGGAGAAATGTTCTTGGGGTATGACCGCAATACAAGTTGAGATAAACAATTGGGTACATGCTTTTGACAAGAAATTGGTAAGATAATAGTGACTAGGCTAAGCTTTAAATGGAAATAAGTTCCCTCTCGAGTAACTTACCCCGTTTTAAATGCATTCCTCTCGGACACTTATTTGCCGCATGAAGACCAGACTATGCCTTACCCCACTCACTCTCTCGAGCTGAGTGTTAGGATATGTGACTAGGGCTCACCCTCTCGGGCTGAACCTCATGTCAACCCACTCCGTAGGCCATCAGTCTAGTGGGCTTGGTTTCGCGACCTCCCTCTCGGGCAAGCCGAAAACACATGAGTGGCTTTGTATTTGCAACTACAAACCCTTTAGATTAAACCACAACCACTAGGTGAAATCACCATTGAACTACATCTAACCTATCAGCAAGCAATACCCAACAATAATATCAACACATATTTGCTAAACCACACCCCAAGAATGGGGTTCTTTAGCCACACATCAAGAAATAACAAAATACACCTAAAATGATAGCAAAATCAAATGGTATAAGAAATTAAACCTTAATTTAGGCAAAGGAAGAAGAATAGAGAAGACCCACTTCCAACTTGGGGGAGATGAACTCCTTTCTTCAAGTTCCCAAAAACCCTCTCCAAACTTGAGAGAAAATATCTAAAAAGTACTATTCTATACTAGAAATTAAAATAAAAGTTTGACACTTAAAAATAATAATAAGTTCGGTATTTGTAGACTTCAGAAAATAGTGTTGGCGGATCTTTCGGTGAAGTTACTCGATGTCACCGAATGACTTCGGCGACTCACCCTTCGTTTGTCTCATCGCCGTTTTGTGCTTTCCTTCAGCACCTTCACATTCTAGACCATTGGGAGGTATAGTACTGCTTCGCGGAACTATTCAACGAAGCGTCGACCGCTCCTTTCATCACCTTTTTGATCATTTTCCTTCAGGGCTTCGTGTACTGGATCAAAGGGCGGAGTAAATCCCTTCGGCGAATCGCCAAGTGTTCTTGGAGATTTTTAGGTTTCAACTTCGTTGTTCTTTTCCACCTTTTTGTTCATTTTTGCGTCTAAGTGTCCATGCTTTCACCAGATATTTAGATAAAATAAGAATTCAAGGACACTATTCTTATCAAAATAAAGCCCTAAATGAGTCCAATTTGTGGACTCATCAGTATGCGAAGCCTTGAAGGAGAAAGATCAAAAAGGCGATGAAAGGAGCAGTCGGCGTTTTGTCGAATAGTTCTGTGAAGCAGTACTATGTCACCCAGATACATAGAACATGATGATGATGAAGGCTAGTGCAAGAAGGCGATGAACAACACCAAATGGCTAATCGCCGAGTTAATCATCGATTTCGACTAACCTCGCCGAGCGATCCGCCATCACTATTTTCTGAAGTCTATAAATACTAAACTCTTTATTAATTTTAGAGAGTCGAACCATTATTATAATTTTCACAATAGAATAGTATTTTTGCTCTAAGCTTGAGAGGGTTTTGGAGACTTGAAGAAGAAAAGGGTTTCATCTTCTAGATTTGGAGTTGGGTCTCTTGGATTCTTCATTCTTGGCCTGTAACAAGACTTAAATCTTCATACCCATTTGAATACAAGCTCATTTAGATATAAATTTCTATATATTTATGTGTGGCTAAAAACCCCAATTATTGGGGTGTGATTTAGCAAATATGTGTTGAGATTATTGTTGGGTTTTGCTTGTTGATAGGTTAGATGTATTTTAATGGTGATTTCACCTAGAGTTTGTAGTTTAATTTAATGGGTTTGTAGTTGCAAATACAAAACAACTCATGTGTTTACGGCTTGCTCAAAAAAGAGGTCGCGAAACCAAGATCGCTAGACTGATGACCTAAGGAGTGGGTTGACATGAGGTTCACCCCGAGAGGGTGAGCCCTAGTCCCATATCCTAAAAATCAGCTCGAGAGAGTGAGTGGGGTAAGGCGTAGGCTGGCCTTCATGTGGCAAATGGGTGTCCGAGAGGAACCCATTTGAAACGGGGTAAGTTGTCTGAGAGGGAACTTATTTCCATCTAAAGCTTAGCCTAGTCAGTATTATCTTGCAAATTTCCTATCAAAATCATGTACCCAACGATTTATACCAATATATATTGCGGTCACATCCCAAGAATCCCCACTCATTCATAGATTTCTTTGTTATTTGTTAATGTTTTTGCTATATTTGTGACAAACCCCTATTTGATATTTGACACTTTTGTGTCACCCCTTTTAATTTAATATGTTTTTACTCGTTAATGTCTTTAGCTATGACTAATTAGAACTAAATTGTATTTTTCTATTAATTCTCAAAACCACTCCCTTGGGACACGACCCCAACCCTTGGTTGGGTTACTATATTATTGACGATCGTAGACACTCGTATTGTAGGTTAGTGTCGTTGGTCATGATAAGCATGACTTTCCTTGGTCATGTTGTGTCAAGTGAGGGTATTGGGGTAGATCTTAATAAGAAGGACGAGGTCAAGAGTTGGCCTAGACCTCTAACTCCTTCCGACATTAGAAGGTTTTTGGGTTTAGTCGGTTACTATAGGAGGTTTGTTTAGGGTTTTTCTTCCATTGCTTCTCCGTTGATGGCTTTGACTCAAAAGAAAGCTAAGTTTGAGTGGTCGGAAGATTGTGAGAAAAGCTTCCAAGAGTTGAAAGATAAACTTACTTTCGCACTGGTGTTGACATTACCGGAGGGTTTGGATGGGTTTGTTGTATATTGTGACGCCTCTAGAATGGAGTTAGGATGTGTGTTTATTCAACATGTTTAGGCGATTGCCTATGCTTCAAGGAAACTTAAAGTGCAGGAGAAGAATTATCTGACCCATGATCTTGAATTAGTGGCGGTTGTGTTTTGTTTGAAAATATGGAGACATTACTTGTATGGGGTGCATGTGGATGTCTTCACCGATCACAAGAGTCTTCAATATGTGTTTAGTCAAAAAACCTTGAATCTCCGACAAAGAAGGTGGTTAGAACTTTTGAAGGATTATGACATGAGTGTCCTTTATCACCCCAGAAAAGCTAATGTTGTAGCGGATGCACTTAGTAGATTGTCCATGGGTAGTGTGGCTCATATAGAAGATGAAAAGAAAGAGTTAGTCTGTGATGTGCATAGATTAGCCTGGCTAGGTGTCCAACTAGTGAATTCCACCAAGGGTGGTTTCATGGTTCATAATGGCTCCGAATCTTCCTTTGTAGTGGATGTGAAGGCTAAACAAGATCTTGATCCTTTATTGGTTGAGTTGAAAGAGTCAGTACTTAAGAAGTCCGTTGAGACTTTCTCCAAAGGGGGAGATGGGGTACTTAGATACCAAGGGTGATTATGTGTTCTAGATGTTGATGGTTTGAGAGAGCAAATTTTAGAAGAGGCTCATAGTTCTCGATATTCTATTCATCCGGGAGCCACCAAGATGTACCGTGATCTATGGGAAGTCTATTGGTGGAACGATATGAAAAGGGATATTGCGGAATTTTTAGCCAAATGTCCCAATTGTCAACAAGTTAAGGTTGAGCATTAAAGGCCGGGAGGCTTTATGCAAGATATACCAATTCCCACTTGGAAGTGGGAAGAGGTGAATATGGATTTTGTTGTGGAATTGCCTCGTACCCGAAGGCCACATGATTCCATTTGGGTCATTATAGATAGGATGACAAAATCAGCCCACTTTATTCCTGTCAAGCATTCCCATTTGGCGGAAGACTATGCCAACTTGTACATAAGGGAGATAGTGAAGTTACATGGAGTTCCTTCATCCACCATTTTGGATCGGGGTACTCAATTTACTTCACACTTCTGGAAGTCATTCCAAAAAGAGCTTGGTACTAAGGTCAAGCTTAGCATGACTTTTCATCCCTAAATGGATGGTCAAGCTGAACGCACCATTCAGAGTTTAGAAAACATGTTGATGGCATGCGTGATAGATTTTAAAGGTTATTGGGATGACCACTTACCATTGATAGAGTTTGCCTACAATAATAGTTATCATTCTAGTATTGGTATGGCTCCCTTTGAAGCCTTGTATGTTAGGAGATGTAGGTCTCCAGTTTGTTGGTTTGAGGTAGGTGAAAGTGCTCTTATTGGTCCCGAATCAGTTTATGAAGCTATTAAGAAGGTTTCGCACATTAGAGAGATGTTGAGAACGGCTCAAAGTAGACAAAAATTGTATGCCGATGTAAGAAGAAGAGATCTAGAATTTGAAGTTAATTATTGGGTCTATTTAAAAATCTCACCCATGAAGGGTGTGATGAGGTTTGGCAAGAAAGTGATACTTAGTCCCCGCTATGTAGGCCCATATCTAATTTTGAAGCGTATTGAGAAAGTCGCCTATGAGTTGGATTTGCCAAATGAGTTGTCCCCGGTTCATTTGGTATTTCATGTCTCCATGCTTAAAAAGTGTATTGGTTATCCGGTATCCATTATTACCCTAGAAGGGTTGGGAGTTGATGAAAGCCTTTCCTATGAAGAGGTTCCGGTAGAAATCCTAGATCGGCAAGTCAAGAGATTGAGAACCAAGGAAGTCGCTTCCGTGAAGGTTTTATGGAGAAATCATTTAGTTGAGGGTGCTACTTGGGAGGCCGAGGCCGATAAGAAGTCCCGATATACTCATCTCTTTCCTTCTACTCCTATTCAAGCTTGAGGTAAATAGTCCCTCTTGAGTTTTAGTGTTTTGGAAGTCATGTGTGTTATATGTTCTTTTCTATGATTTTCTTAAATTGTGCATGTTCTTGATGAAATTCATGTTTAGTGAGAAAATGAGTTTTCATGATATGTTCCTCATGTTGTTGTGCATTTAGTATGAGTTACCTATTTGACTTCATGAGATGTGTTGATGAACATGTTTTAGTATGCTTTTGAGAGTAATTTAATATTGGCTCCATGATGTTGTGTTGAGCATTATTTTAGTTGGAGAAGGTAGTTCCTCCTAAGAATATGAGAAACATTGAGTTCCATGCATATTGGATTGTTAGATGTAGTTCCTACTCCTAGACACTGCCTGAAGGTCCACGAGAGGGGCCATGGCTCGTGGTCTTGACCACGGCTCGTAGAGCTCTTCGTGGAGTTGCCTTGGGCGTGTGAGCTTGAGGCACAAGCTACCTAGCTACTGCCCCTAACCACGAGAGGGACCACGGCTCGTGGGGCCCCTCGTGGCACCTGGGCATCTCACTTTAAGTGAGGGTTAGTTTTGGTATTTCTTTTTTAAGCCCTATCAAAGTGAGGTCATTTTGTATTATTTGTATACAACTATATAAGGCATTTTAAGTCAAAATACACCCAATCACTTCATATTTTCCAAATACCCAAATTAAAATCCCAAAGTTCATCTTCTACACAAAATTTCTCTCTCTAGAACTCAAGGAAGAAGAAGAGTAGAATTGGAGCTAGGGCTTGAAGAATCAAGGATATTTCACTCAATTTCTTTGAAGAATCATTACAAAGGTATGGTAGTCTTTCATCCGTGGATAATTTCCATCCAAGGAATCCCTCCAAGTTCACTTTCAAAACTAGTGATTTCCCCAATGTTAGGGTTTGTCTTCAATCTTGTGGGTTCTTTCTAAAAACGTTTTTAATGGTGGATTTATGATGGATTATGATTGAATTGATCATTTATTATTGATTTATGATGAATTCCCCCAAGAACTCATGAATTCCCCTATTTCCCAAATTGGATCTAAAAGTGTGGGTGAATGTTAGAAAGAAGAGTATTATGAAATCATGTTTATAGTAGTGATAGTAATTGAATCAGGTTATCATTCATGTCTAATGTAGTGGTTCTAGATATGTTGATTGAATGTGATCTATGGTCCTTGAAGGGCAAAGCATGATAAGCATGTATGTTTATGAGGTTTATGTATATGCATTTAGATCACTTTGAGAGTGAAGTGAATATGATGATGACCTAATTGTTGTGTTGATTGGATGATTATTCTCATGTACACACTTTTGGTCGAATATGATAAGATATGAAAGCTTTGTCACATGTAATGATTCTGAGGTTGGAAGACAAGTCTCACCTTTTGAATCTATGAGCTATAATTATTTTGGAATTAATAAAAAATATAAAAAAAATTAAATAGCTAGATCAAAAATATAATTAAGAAAATATTAAAATAACTAATTTATTCATTAAAATATTGAATAAACAAAATGTACCTTAAAGTGTGACTCTATTTTTGTTTCTTTTTTTCAAATCTTTTAAAAATACACTTAATAAAAATAAAATCAAAACATTTAATTTAAATTTTAAAATATTTGAGCACTAAAAAAATGAAGTAAAATGTTAAATTCGTTCAAAAATTACATGTCTACAGTATGCCCCTCTTTGACAGGAAACACGAAGTGTTTTCTGACAAAGAAGTAGACAACATTACAAGTTTTAACCGGGCTCTTATTTGAAAGGAAAATATGTGACCGAGTCTTGTTTTGGACATCCTACATATCTCGAGTTATAAGAGAATTAGGTCAGGTGTAGTTCAAGGAGATGAGGTGATGAGTTTGAAGTTAAGTGAGGTTCCATCGAGGCTCCAGGTCGCAGCTCCTATCCTTAAAAAAATGAAAGCTAATAGTCAAAAGGAAAATAAAAGTACAAGCTCCTATATGTGCAGCTTTTCTTGAGTCTTCACTTGAGTCTTGAATTTGAGACATCACCTTGGCTTTGGTGAGTATCTTGATCTTGAATGGATTCGATGCTTAACTTGCCACTTAGAGTGAGTTTTTGGCACTCTTAAAAATGACAATTTGAAAATGCTCTTTAATGAAGGCATGTTTTCTTGATTAGAAGTTGAATAGAAATAGATGTCAGGAAGTCAAGCTGCTACATGCATTGAAGAAGCGGATTTTGGCTATCATGGGATTGATCATTTTGAAAAGAGTTGAACTTTGTTCTTGAATTTCAAATCCATGTTTTGCTTGAAGAAACCTGAAAACCATCACAAACAGAAGAAATAAACAAAAAAATTGCCTCAGTTTTCACTAGAAAAATTTTGTGCGTTATTAGCAAATGTAATTTTAAAAATAAATAAATAAAAAATGAAATAAACTGAGACTAGGAAGTGTTTATCCTAAGAGAAAATAAAAAATAACGGTCTAAAACTAGGAAGTGTTTATCCTAGGAGAAAAAAAAGACAAAAATAACGTCTCAGACTAGGAAGTGTTTATCCTAAGAGAAAAATAAAAAATAACGATGAGATGTCACACCCCTTTTTTCCCACGCAGTCTTCCAATTTAAGTGACGTTATTGATTAGGAATTATATTATTATTTTTTCAGAGTCGCCACTTGGAATTGAGTTATGGTGTTCCAAGTCACTTTTTGAATCCCTAATCAAAACGAAATGACTCTTTATTTTGGTCTGCGAACTAAAAATTCGAGTAAGGAATTCTGTTGACCGAGGGGAAGGTATTAGGCATCCCTCGAGTCGCGTGGTTCTATCACGGTCGCTTTTACTGACTCATACTTATTTTTACTATCGTTTTGATATATTTTTATAGGCTCTGATTTGCTCGCATTTTTATTTGTTGAACTTTTAATTAGTCTGAACCAAGATGCGTAACCGCATTCTTGGTCTTGACATTTAGAGGCATAACTGCATTTTCCTCTCGAGTACCTCACACTTAATAATCTCTATTTACACCTATTCATTTAAATTAATGAAAGTTAATTATTAAAATGATTTGGCCAAGGTGTGTAACCGCATCCTTGAGTTTAATGTCTCAAAAAAAAAAGATGTGTAACCACATTCTTAATTGAGACAAATATTTTTAAAAGGTGTATAAAAGTTTGTTTAACGTTAAAAATAATTATTTTCCTTTATAAATCCAAAACAACTTATTCAAAGCAAATCATTATTATTAACTCCTAATAAATTTGTATAAGGTCCAACAAGTTAAATTTAAATAGTAAACAAAAAAAAAATGATATGACTTATCATATAAGCTCTTTTAGATTAAAATTTGGAAATGTTAGCACCAATAGAAATTGTATAGCAATAGTAATTCAATTAATGATTCAACCTATCTTAAGCCAAAAATTGTTATTTAAAATAAAACAAAACTCAATATACTAACTCTAAATCCTTAATTAATTTTTCATATTCAGTGAGATTCTACATGACATTAACTAAAAACTTATTCAAAGCATCAAAATAGTATAACAATAAATAAAAACAAATATATTTAATTCCAAATTTATTTCAATCGAATTATGAATGAAACAAAACAATATATTAAAAAAAAATCATAAAATTACATCAAAGTCCATAAATAAATTAAAGAGATAAGGCAGAGTTGAATACCTTAAATTAAGAAATTAAGTACCGCAAAATTTTAAACTAAAACTCGATTAGAACCCTCACAAATATTTTTTAGTGTGGTATGTTGGTATGTTTTTTCTTCTCGTGTTGCTGGATGTAGTGTCTATATGAAATGTGTGTGGGGAGTATATTTGTGTGGGGTATGTTGCTGATTTTTCTTGGTGTGTAGCGTGTGTTGTCTTTTTTTTTTGTTCGTATGTTGTACGCTGTGTTTGCTTAGGATGGTTGTGAGGGTGTTTTGGTTGCTGAAATTTTTTTCTTCGTGTGTGTATTATTTCTTTTTTTTTTTTGGTTTCTGGGATATTGTTTGGCTTTTTGTTCGTGTGTGTTGTTTTGGAAG
>JAJONQ010036056.1:0-32707 GCA_036250385.1 Solanum microdontum
TGGAGATGTACATAATGGGCAAGCCTATGGTTCTTTGTGCATACATGTGAATTTTATTTGTGAGAGTGAGAGTTGTTCTTGTTATAAAGTCCTTAATTTATATTCAATCTTTTGAATTGAGTTTGTGGACTATTTATTTTTGTGAGGGCACTTTTTTCATGATAGATAGGTGATTTTATTAGCTTTCTCTGATGAGAGTAGGTAAGCAAGCTTAAATTTGATGAGTTCAAAGTACTCCGTTGAGGCAAGGAGGTTAGAGGTTTGTTGTTTATTTGGATGTCTTGCATAATGATTGAAAAGTCTACTTGATGTTTTGAAATTGGAATATGGCCTAATTGTTTGTATTAACCAAAGTGATGACATTCCTATTTTAATTTTTTGAGATGAGCTTTAATGTTTGCTAGAGGACGAACAAAAGTTTAAATGTGGTGTGTTGATGTGAGGCCAAAATGCATATTTTTAATCATTATTTGTCTCACATTTATTATTTATTTTTGTCCTTTCTGAGTTTGAATTTTATGGATTGTGCTAAATAGTTTATTTTATTTGTAGGATTAACTTGATCGAAAAATGAAAAAGTTTGGAGCTAAAACGAATTAAAGATGGAAGGTTGAAGAAGGAATCAAGCAGGTATCTTAATGAATTAAATTTAATATAATAATCTATATCTATATAAACATATAAAGGAGGATCTTCAACCCGTTGATGTGACATGCCTCAATGATCAGAAAATATATTAATCAATTTTATCAGATTTTTGGAGGTTTTTTCCTAATTTTTCACGTTAATGAAATTTAATTAATTAATTAAAGTTTAAAAAACAGAAAGACACCATTTAAAATTATAATGGCAGCCCTTAACCGTTTCCTCAAATTAAGGCTATAATAATCACAGATATCGTTTAGAATTCAAAATCAACAATTAATGCCCTTTCCGCACCCTATGAAAGGTTACATCGAGTTACAGAGGCTGCCTCATCTTCTTTCGGAGCAAAAACGAGGCTGTACGTCCCAGGTACACCTCAAATTTACCCTCATTTTTGTTTTCCTTCTTTATTATTGTAATTTGAACATATATTATTTAGAATTGGAACAAAATTGATTCGCTATTACTTTTCTTACTGCGAAGTTCCAAATATTTTGGCTATTACTATTCTTACTGTGAAGTTCCAAAGTATTATATCTAATACTTTTGAGGGTTTTTTTCTTCTTCTTATTTAAGTAAGACATTATTGTTAACTTTTCGTTCTTGGTATTTTCTTGGGAATTAACTTGCAAACTTTAGCAATTTGATTTCCGGATTTCAATTTAAAAAGATTCTTGCTTTGAATTTTAATTGGAGATTACGGGTTTCTTCTACTCATTACGTAAGTTCATGAATTCTTCTTCTAAAAATATGAATTGTGTTCTTGCTAGCATGGGTAACTATATCCACAACTAGTGTTGTGGGAATCATGAGGGATTAATAAAGTATGAATAGTAACCAAGTAATTCTTGAATAGTGTTGTTGCACGCATTGATAATTATTTCGTTTAGAAGTCTTATTAACGGTGGCCAACGTTAGAACTCGCCTTGTTGCTACTTGCCAGACCCTGAGGATAGTTAATAAGAAAATAATTATCAACATAGATTTAGTTTGATACTATCTAATACTCTAATGTCAATTGATGCGAGGGTCAAAACTAAGCCATACATTGATGTGATGTCTAATATAAGGTAAGGGTAAGGGTTAGTAAATTATACACACGTAGTCGGACCATGGTGCGGGGTGAAATTCTCTATTTGATGGACCAAACACTTAGGGATACATAACTTACCACTTTGCATGTGATACACTAGTAAAGTATTACTATTACTAGGATTACCGCGTTATGAGCTTATGGGAACACATACACCCTAGTTTCTCTCTCTCTCTATGATAACAATCAAAGTTCGAATCTTGCTCACTTGTTCTCTAAACTACAATCAGTTATTTGTTACACAACCTCCCCCCCCGTTACTTACTTGTCTCGAAAATAAGTTGACTAAACGAATATAACAGTAAGTTAAGTTTAATTCTAAACCATATTCCTTGTGGGACCGACCTCAACCTACTAGTTGGGTTCTTTATTTGAGAACGATCACTTATACTAGTTTAGGGAGGTGTAATTTGAGCGTATCAAGTTACCAACTTAGTATCACAATTTAACACGATAAAATAGGGGTACAACCAAGTCATGCCTAACATTATATCAAATCAGTCGTATCCAGTATAACCAAATCAACCCAAGTCTGAAAATCCATAAACACATAGGACAAACACGATATACATGGGTGACTATGACTGACTCTTCAACTGGGCTAGAAACATGGATGTGGGCATCAAGTATATCACAAATCATATCAAATTCTGAGGCAAATCGCACGAACAAATAAGAATAAGTAGAACCCTGATCAACAACAAATTAGCCATCCGGTCACAAACAATATTTGTACCTAAGATCACTGCATCAGACGCCTCGGTGTTGCCTAATAAGGCATAAAACTGAGCCCTATCATCTTGCCGGACAATGATGTAATTCTCACAAGAGAAACTACAACAAACCGTGGAAAACAAGAAAGATAGAAGAAGAGACACAAGAAGAGGAACATTTGGCAACTAAAGGATGTATTAAATCCTTAAACCTCCAATTACAATACCTAAACAAGCACCTAATCTGGATAAATAGATAGACACACAAAGAGGAAACAAAAAGCAATCAAAGGGTATATTAAACCCAATGACCTCGATCCGTTAATCCTACAATAGCACCTATCTCTTACGAAGACCTCAAGGGAATCAATATCCCAAGCAACCCTCGTTTCTAAACAATGTTCAACAAAAGCTTACCAAGCTTTCAACACTCACACAAGAAGTTAAATTTATCATTCATCAATATTCAAAATAGTCTACTCTAAAATGAAACCCTAAAGGTCTATTTATAGTTTTAGGAATTATTACATAGATGGGCCCAAAAGTGACCCGAAATGGGCCAATGGGTGAGCCAAGTCGGGATCGCCTAATGGCTCGGCGATGCGCCCAATGAACTCGGCGAGGAACTCTGCTCCTGGCCTTGGCTGGGGGCTACTAGAACTTTGGACGGTCTGGGGACCATCGCCCAATCCACTTGGCGATGCACCGAATGTCCTCCATGCTCGCCAAATGGGCCGCTTTCCCTGGTAGCTCATTGGATTAGTTCGTGATTCTGGAACCCTCGCCAAAGGGCTTTGACGAGTCGTCGAAGTGTCCTTCAAATCGCCGAATGGAGCACGTTCTTCACTTGTTCCTCCTTGCTTCATTAGGCCTCCCATGCTGCAAGATATCATCCAAGCATGGTGTTTCCCAACTGGGAGCTCCTTCAAGGTGCATATGTTCCCATGCAAGGCATGGAACTCCCTGCGTGGCATCCATACATGCCAAATAACCTCTATCGTTGTGAATATTCCATCAAAACATTGAAGTTCATGAATGGATAGGCTTGATGTAATCTATTTTACATCATTCTCCCCTTCTTGAAAAGGATTCGTCGTCGAATCCATACCTTGCAAAACCATAGGGGATGCAAACAGTACAAAGATCCTCATGGCGTGTGGGTTAGCGTTAGCAATAACAATTTTATCATCATGCCAAGGATGCACAAATTTAACATATAACCAAGCATCATAAATATCAACAAAGGGTCTATAACCCATCAAAGCAAGAGATACTTGGCTAAGCAAGACATATTGACAAAGGGGTAGAGCAAAGGAACCAATACACTTAAACAATCTCATATGTAAGCCCTCATTGGTTCCACACCCAAACAAGCACAAGACCCTCCTTATGTCCAGTAGCACATGAACACTCATATACCTAAGTGCGAAGGCACAAGTATTGTTGACCCAAATTAAGGCCCCATCCAATGCACCCAATAACTTCAAGAGAGTAATTATTCCAATTCATGAGAAGGTTCAAGTACATAAGTATCCCCCACCCAAATTGGTAAACATACCTCATTCAAGCACATATGATCAAGTAATAACACCAAAGACGAATCATAAGAATGATAGATGGTGTTACTACTACACTCAACACACTTAAAGTCGACACCAGGGTCAAATGGAAAGGGTCGAATAACATCGAATCAAGGAGACTCTCATTTTCCATATTGATACAACTACTAGCATAAGTTATGCTACCCACACAAGTGTGAGTATCATCAAATGCAAGTAGATAAAATTGAGTCCTCAAATCCAAACCTTGTAAAACCATATAGGTCACAAGCACGAAGCTTATCCTCTTAGCATGATGGGTAGTACAAAGGTTAGCATTTAAAACATTTAACCGAGGAGACTCAAACTGAAGGAACAACCAAACATCCTCTATTGTCATGGCTATTAAGCCCATTAATGGAGAACAAGGACAATGGTTATTCTTCTCATCAACAAGGTAATACCATAAAAAAGATTATACTCCCACCAGTTCAAATACCTTCATGCATCCACCGGGATCAAAATAATAGAGGGTTCACAGAACAGGGTCATACCAACAAGTGTAGACCACAAGAACACCCCGATCCACATGCAGTGCACATTTAATCCAACTAAGGATTTCATCATATGCAAAGAGATAGTAAAGTAAGGTACCAACTTCACCTTCTCTTGGCAACTATCTCCTACCCCCATGAGATGCACATTCAACACGATCATGCTCAAGGTAAGAAATAGAAAAAGGGTCTAGAAAGTTATCCTTCCCCACACATAATGTAGGTTCTTCAAGTGGATGGTAAAACCTCAAGAAGAGCTTTCCTGAATAGGGAAAGGAATTAACAATGTCAACCACCATATGCCTGCCATTTCAACCAAACATTCCCACACAAAGGCTACAATTCATCTCACTACTGGATTCAAATGGAAAGGCAAGCCATGTGCTCGGATCAAGTGCACATCCATTTATCAAGTTGGCACTCTTTCTTTCCAACAACATACTCCACTTAACAACATAAGCATCACCATCTGTAAACAAGTAATAGAGAAATGTGTCTCACAAATCAACCTCCTTTAGGGTGTTTTTATGTGTATGACTACCAATAGGCTCAAAAGCATTGGTCATACTATCAAAGAGTGAAACACACCAAGAAGAAGAAGTAACGGAAAAACACACACCACCTTCCTCCTCATCACATTCCTTCCCCACAAGAGTACTCTCATCTTCTAAGAAGAGATTTCCATCTTTGGCAGGGACAGCCTCACACCTTCGTGGGTTACTATCACAAGTATGGCTATCAAGAACTATACTGCTCTCAAGATTCACACCATTAGGTACATCACTAAGAGTGATTTCATCATCTTCAAATTGAATATTGTACTTAAAGAGGGAATGATCCACCACTATGGAAGAGTTAAAACATGCAAGTTCACCCTCATAAAGACACATATTAGTTTTCGAACCATTTTCAAGCACATGATCTTTATGGGCAAAGCAAGCAATTGGATCTTCCGCAATATATATGCTCAAAGAGTCACTCCTAATCAGATGATCAACATTCTCATTAGTGCCACCAACTTGAGGTTCCTTAATCATATTGCAACAACCCTCAACTAGTGAACTACACTTACAAACAGGTTGATCAACACAATCAATACAAAATAATGAGCTAGCATTCAAAGCATAGGTGTCAACACTAGGTGGACACAAATCGATCTTACTAGAAGAATCAATTCGGTCATCAATAGGATCAACTAGTGTATCTACATTCTCAACGTGCACATTATCAACACATGGTAAAGAATCAATAGGCTCACATAAAGATAAGCTAACATTCACACTTTGTTTATTTGTAATGGTAAAAGTGTTAAGATTAGCTATTGTACCTTGATGCCCGCAAGAAAGATCTTCTTCACATTGGATGTTGGAACATTCCATTAGTGCATCCATCACACCTTCAATTGTAGGCTCTTTGACTGGAACTTGTGTTCCTCTTTTCATTACGTTTGTACCTACATAAGAATCCTTACCAAGTGAAGGATGAACAGAAATATTAGATTGAGATTTTGGCTACCCTCTCACTTCACTCCTCTCAACCTTTCCTTTTTCCACTCTAAGGTTGCCACCGTGCTTTCCCTTACTCCTCTCAATCTTTTGTCAGTCACTTTTCACCTTAGGAGGAGGAAATAAATGTGTTCCCCAATGATCCACAACACACTTGTACTCGTTCTGCTCGTTTGGGACCCTATGTACAGTAAGCCAATTGGCTACCAAACTTAAGTGACAAGAAGCCATGGGCATTATATCACACCAAACCTCCTCATAGTATTTACCGTGTATGAAAGAGACTTTTACCCCTTTTGTAACCTTACATCCCTTCATGGTGTATAGATAAGTCCCATGTAGTCGAGGAATCCCCCAGTAGGATACATCCTCTGGAGTGATGTAGTTTAGATTGTACCCATCATCGAGGACAAGGTCAAGTCCCAAAGCCCCACAAATGCCAACCTTTGTCCTAAGAACTGGTCTTCTCGAATCGACATTGAAAAGCTTTGTGTACCCTTTTGGCACATACTTGAACCTTATCAGCCCTTTCAATCCTTCCCATGACAATGGGTGGGTATTTCCTTGGAGTGTTCAGAGCCTTTCCTCTTGAGTCCACCAACCCAATGCAAGACCCATCAAATGAGAGAGGGCATACAAGGGTAGCTCTGGACCTCTCAAATCATGGCGTTGGAAAATCTGCTCACATTGCCACTCCCAATCAAGATATGCTTCTGGATCATGTCTTCCTTCAAAGATAGAAAAATCATCCTTTTGGTACCGAGACCCTTGACACATCCCATATCATAGTCACATGGGTCTGAGGCAATTGAGGACATACTTCCTTATAACTCCTTTGTACCTATAAAATGACAACTCACAAAAAACAACAGACAACGTCAACATTAGTAAAATGAAGTCACAATCGCTTGTGCTTACACACCTTTGATTGCACCTCAAATTGGTGCGGCTAATGTTGAAGATTGTTTATACTCAGTTGGTCACAAGGTCTAGATATCTATTCTTGGTCAGAATAGATTTTTATTTCAACAGGAACGGATGACTTAATTAAAGCCAATAGACTTGGGTCAAGAATTAACTACGAAGTAAAACGAAAAAGCACGAAAAAAAAAACACTAACAAAGAAGTGAATTCAATAAAAAATAGTCAACAAGTAGGTAATTACAAGTTGAAAATGAGTTTAGGAATCTTGATTACGAACTAGAATCAAAAGAAAGGAAACTAATAATTAGAACCTGAGATGAAAGTGGTCATCAGACGACTTTCCCATCGCCAAATGGCCTGTTTTCTACGCCTAAGTTGAAGTTTAGCTCGCCAACTTGAAGATTGACAGGCCAAACTCGCCAATCGAACAAGGCAAGTCGGCGATCTGGGTGGAAGTTCGGTGATGCACCTAATGGATTCGGCGACCTGGTCTTAGCTCACCAAAATTTTCAGTGTCTTCACCAAAATGAGGTCCAACTCGGCGACCTAGATGCTCAAAGAGCGAGGCGCCGAGTGGAATGGGCGATCCAAGTCGGGATTCGCCCAATTCCTCAAGTTGCACTTACAAAATTCTCAGAATTGACTTGATGTGGTCCCCCCTTCTTCCACCTTCCTTTGTCCTTTAGGCTTTACCCTTTTAGGTAAACTCCCCCTTTACAAACACTTTTACTCTTTCTCTTTCTTCCCTTTTCAAATCAAACACTTGCTTTTAAAATATCCCTTTTCTTGAAGATATGAATGTTCTTCAAGAATTTCAAGAACACTATGAAGACCAAAAATAAAACCCCGAAGATTTTAGCTCGGAATTGTATGAAACATTAGGTGAATGCTCTCCTTGATATAGGGAACAAACCCCTATACTTTTTAGCACTCAATTCCTTACCAAAACTTCCAGATTTTAGAACCCACTTCGTCTTCTTCAAAGCTTCTTCAACCAACAATGATGGGAACTTCAATAGTCAACCAAACCCTTTTAAATCTCAGCCCTAGATTCAAATAAGGTTAGGGAACACTAATCCAACCTTGAAAACTTCAAACAAGACACAAATCAACAAAGCCCATTTCTAAAATTTCACAAAAATGTTTTGAACACTTCTTTTGTTTTCGTAACAAACCCAACACTAGAATCGTAGGAACGATACTAAGATCAACTCATATACCAAATGATGTAATTCTTATAAGAGAAACTATAACAAATAGTGGAAAATAAGAGAGATAGAAGAAGAGACACAAGAAGAGGAACAATTGGCAACTAAAGGATGTATTAAATCCTTAAACCTCAAATTACAATCCCTAAACAAGCACCTAATCCAAATAAATAGATAGACACACAAAGAGGAAACAAAAAGCAATCAAAGGGTATATTAAACCCAATGACCTCGATTCGTTAATCCTACAATAACACCTACCTCTTACAAAGACCTCAAGGGAATCGATATCCCAAGCAATCCTCGTTTCTAAACAATGTTCAACAAAAGCTTACCAAGCTTTCAACACTCACACAAGGAGTTAAATTTATTATTCATCAATATTAAAAATAGTCTACTCTAAAATGAAACTCTAAAGGCCTATTTCTACTTTTAGTATTATATATATGGGCCCAAAAGTGACCCAAAATGGGCAAGCCAGTTAAGGCTCGCCTAATGGCCCGGTGATGCGCCTAATGAACTCAGCGAGGAACTCGCTAGGGGCTACTTGAACTTTGGGCGGTCTGGGGACCATCGCCCAATCCACTTGGCGATGCGCCGAATGTCCTCCATGCTCATCAAATGGGCAACTTTCCCTGGCAACTCATTGGATCAATTGGCAATCCTGGAACCCTCACCAAAGGGCTTTGGTGAGTCGCCGAATTGTCCTTCAGATCGCCGAATGGAGCACATTCTTCACTTGCTCCTCCTCGCGTTGTTAGGCCTCCAACGCTCCAAGCTATCATCCAAGCATGGTGTTGCCCAACTGGGAGGTCGTTCAAGGTGCATATGTTCCATGCAAGGCATGGAACTCCCTCTTTGGCATCTATACATTCCAAATAGTCTCCATCCTTGTGAAAACTTCATCAAAGCATTGAAGTTCGTGAATGGATAGGCTTGATGTAATCCATTTTAGATCAGGCAACCTCCTTACCTGACTGCCCAACACCTCTGCCTGCGTTACCATTCCCCCTGGCCTCCACGGCCTCGCTGATTTTCTTCTCATATGCCTAGGTTTACTACAATTGTAACACAGTTAATAACTTAACCAAGTAAGCATTGTTGCTATTGTAGTAGTTGTATTATGACTGTCTTTGATATACAATCAATCAAGGAAATCAGAGTATAGATTCTAACCTCAATTGGCATAATTTAATTTCATCATTCGCTAAACAACCCATACATGTTATGACAACATTACTAAATGAATTTTCCAAAGTAATAGTGCTCATTATCTAGTCGTCCCTTACAAAAACTTCTTGAATGTTGTCACCTAGAAACTTGAATCTGCAAATTTGACCTTAATCCCTTCACAAGCGACGATAGTAGCTATCGAATCCCACAAAACTCTTAATTTCAGTCACAGAACTAGGTCAGACCCAATTCTAGACTGCTTCAATCTTTTGGGGGTCTACCATTACCCAATCCCTTGAAACTATATGCCCCAAAAAGGTAATCGAAGTGAACAAAAATTCACACTTAGAAAATTACACATACAATTTTTGTTTCCCAAGAACACCCAGAATAATATGAAAAGGGTCGGTATGCACTTCCTCACTTTTTGAATATACCAAAATGTCATCAATAAATACTATAAACAAATGAATCAAGAAATGGGTTGAACACACCATTCATCAAACTCACCAAATCTGCAAGCGTATCTGTCAACCCAAACGACATAACTAGAAAATCGTAGTACCCATAACGGGTCGTAAATGCCATTTTTGGTATATCCTCAGGCCTAATCTTTAACTGATGATATTCACACCTTAGATCAATCTTAGAGAAAACTGATGCACCCTGCAACTGGTCAAAAGATCATCTACCTGAGGCAGTGGATACTTGTTCTGAATGGAGACCCTATTCAACTGTCAGTAGTCTATACATATCCTATTTTGCTAGTGATGGTGTTACCACCTTTGTTGCTCTAGTTCGGACCATAGAGTGAAGGAGGAAAGATTCCAATTTTTATCACCCAGATACCAATTGGATTCAAGTCATATCACAAAGGAGTAGGAAGAAGTGAGTTTTTTCTAAAGTCCTATAGCCTCTCGAAGAAAAGTACATACATCTTCGTACCTTTCCGCAAGACTCTACTAGACACATTTTGGTATAATGAGATCAACGAACCTAGGCTCTGATACCAATTTTGTCACGACCTAGACGGTCGTGATTGGCACCCATACTAACGCTCCGATGGGAGAACCATTACTACAACGCAACTCACCAAATTTATGAAAACTAAAGCATTTTAAGATACGAAAGTAGGTTTCAATGCAATAGTCAAATAGAGTTTCCATAAACTCTCAAAATATCTAACAACGACTAACAAAACAATGCGGCAAATAATTCCCTAGAATCTGAAAGTCAATGTACCAAAACTCTAACAAGGATCATAAGTCTAAGGAAGTGGGTACAACTTAAACTAAACATAGGAATATCTAATGACCTAGTATAAGTAAAAAATGATGGACTAAACAAAAGGAGAACTCAAGGTAGCCTGGGAGAATTGGCTCACCCTTGAATTTGACGATGATCACTGATTTTCTAAACAAGGTATGTCAACAGCCGTTTGAAGATGTCCTCTACTCAACAAAGAAAGCGCAAGTGCAGCATCAGTACACAACCACAGTGTACTGGTAGGATCACACGGCTATCCCAATTAGTGAAACGTAAGCAGGTCATAACAACATCATAAACATGCATACACCGAACATATACAATATCAATATCATTTCAGGATCAACGTATAATTCCACATTCTCAACAATAAGCGTGTGCAGAACAAATCAGTGGTCCTCTCATGTAACCCAAACCCAAACGGTTAGTGTATTAGATCGTGGCACCCGTACCAAGTTAGTGTGTCAGATCGTGACACTCGTTCCAATATTCATGTCGGTACGTGACATCCGATCCCAGTTAGTGTATCGGAACGTGACACCCGCTCACATTCAACATACCACAATCACAATGTACATTCTCACAATCATGCAACTAAAAGGTGATTCATGACATATAGCTATTCGTACATACTCATTTACCATTAGTGTGATCAATAATGCAACATTCGCATACATACATGCAATATAATGAAACAATTACAAATATATATCACACAAACAGGAAATCAAAACCATCACCTACCTCGAACAATGTTTGAATACCCTAAGAAACTTGATTCTTCCCTTTCTGGATTCATTCCACTTGTTCATGGTCTACAAATAATCAGTTATAACGCAAGGATCAATAAACGAAGCCTAATTACCGGATTACAATCAAAATCATCAACACTAGGACAAATCCTTGATCACCATAACCAGTTTAGGGTTTCTTCTACCATAAATCTCAGATCAAAACTCTCCCCAAAGATAGTTATCCAAGAAACTAAGTTCTACTTACCTTAAGCCTCAAGAATGGTGAAAAACTGTCAAGAAAACCCATGGGGTCATTCCTTATCTCTCAAGGTAAAAAATTTGCAGAATAATAACATTTTTTGGGTTTTAATACCAACTTATTTTACGACTATCCAGCTGTGGCGACCCGATCCCGACATAGCAGCTTGCACAGAAATAGAGAGTTAAATTCAGAGCTTCGAACCTCCATTTCACAACACACCTTAAACCCATGACAATTAGAAATTACCCATTCACGTTAAGATTAGTTTTGGGAGTTCTGCTCTCCCGAATTTGATTTCATATGTCATGACCCAGACCATCGTGATTGGCACCCACACTAATCCTTCTGTGGGAGAACCATTACTACAATCCAAACCCAACAACTAATTCAATAACTAAGCATTTAAGTTATGGAAGCAAGTTAAATACTAAGGAAAGAAAAAGGGAGTTCCCATAAACTCCAAACAAAAGTCTATCAACAACAAGGAATGCGTAAAATATGCCTAGAACTTGAATGTCAATGTACCAAAAGATGTAACAAGATCCATAAGTCTAAGAAGAAGGGTCACAACCCTAAGATAACGAACTAATAACTAACTAGAAAAGTCTAAGTCTGAAATGTGGACATAGACGAAAGAAGAACTCATGGCATTCTGGAAGAACTAGCTCACCGTTGAATTCTATCGACGATCACTGATCTTCTAAATGAGGTCTGTCAATAATCGCCTAAAGATGCTCTAACTCAACAAAGAAATAGCAAGTGGAGTATCAGTACACAACCACAATATACTGGTAGGATCATGCGGTTGTCCCATTACGTGCAACATACATAAGTGATGAGTCCACAAATTGGACTCATTTAGGGTTATATTTTGATAGAAATTGTGTCCTCAAATGCTTATTTTATCTCAATATCTGATGAAAACCCTTAATTTTCAGGTATTCAAAGTTTGAAGTAAAGCATGGACACTACGTCGCAAAAAGGAACGAAAAGGCTGAAAAGAACGAAGAAATAAAGGCCTGAGGATCGCCGAGTCCACTTGGCGAGTCGTCGAAGAGACTTATTTTGCCTTTTGTTCGAATGTGCTGATCCCTAAAGGAAAGGATCAAGTCGGCGGAAAAAGGGAGCATTCTCGGCCCGTGAAGCAGTACCATGTCGGCCAAAGACCCAAAGCACGATGATGTTGAAGGCTGGTGCAAGACGGCGATAAACTACACCAAAAGGCGAATCGCCGAGTTGATCGGTGATTTTGACTAACGACGCCGAATGATCCGCTGCAACACAAATCTATGAAAACTATAAGTACTAGTTAGAGTTGTAGTTTTTAGTGTCAAACGATTATTATAATTTTCATATAGAATAGTACTTTTTGATATTTTTGCTCTAAGTTTGAGAGGGTTTTGAAGACTTGAAGATCCAAAGGATTTCATCTTCAAGATTTGGATTTGGGTCTCTTGGATTCTTCAATTTTGGCCTGTATCAAGACTTAAATCTTTATACCCTGTTGAATGCGAGCTCAATTTGGTATAAATTTCTATCTCTTATACATGTGGCTAAAAACCCCAATTCTTGGGGTGTGATTTAGCGAATATGGGTTAAGATAATTATTGGGTCTTTCGTGCTGATAGTTTAATCGTAGTTTAATTATGATTTCGTTTAGTAGTTGTGGATGAATTTAATGAATTTGTAGTTGGAAATACAATTTTATTTATGTGTTTTGGCATGCTCAAGAGATAGGTTGTAAAACTAAAACTACTAAATTAATGGCCGGTGGGAGTGGGTCGACGTGAGGTTCAGCTCGATAGAGTAAATCCTAGTCTCATTCCCACACACTCAGCTCGAGAGAGTGAGTGGGTTAAGGTGTAAACAGGTCTTCATGCGGCAAGTGGGTGTCCAAGAGGAACGCATTTGAAACAGGGTAAGTTACTCGAGAGAGAGCTTATTCCCCTTAAAGTTTAGCCTAGTCACAATTATTCAATGAATCCTCTATCGAAACATGTACACAATATTCTAGCTTAACCCGTATTCCCGTTACATCCCAAGGATCCTCTCTCATTACTTAGAAATCCTTGTTCATTTTGTTGTTTTTATTTACTAGTGACAAAACCGCATGGTTAATTGACACTTTTGTGTCCCCCTTTAATTTACAATACTTTTAATCGTTAAATTTTTTAGCTACGACTAGTTAGAAGTAAATTTTATTTTTCTATTAATTCTCAAAACTACTCTCCTGGGAACTATCACAACCCTTGGTTGGGTTACTAAACTATTGTACGATCGTAGATACTTGCATCAGAAGTTGTGTCTTGATTACTCAAACATCAAAATGGCGTCGCTGCCGGGGAGTGGTGTTGTTTGGGAATTCTTAGTTAAGTAGAATTTTTTATTCTTCTTAGTTTTAGCTTTACTAAGGTAAATTGTAGTTTTGTTTGAATATCAAAGTAGGGAAATAAGAATGGTTGATCATTATGGGTGCCACATGGACTATCCCCTCCTGAAACTATTGAACCTCAGGGACAACCTCCTGACGTTCAAACAAGTAGGGAATAAGACAATTCAAGAAATGTGGCTGAAGTTTCAATCAGTGCTACAACCATGCCCATCTCATGTAATGTCTAACAAGACGCTGTTGGAGTGCTTCTGCTTCTATTGGGGTCTTGGACCCAAAAATAAGAGCATAGACGATCAACTTTTTTAGGGCGGTATGATCCACCAGCCCTACGACAAAGGCCCAAAAGAAACACAAGTGGGACACACTAGTGGCTCAAGTAGACGTTCTATCCAAATGAGTCATGGGATTGGAAGCACAAGCCATGGAAAGGGAAAAGAACTTCTTCCTTCGAGAATGTAGACACGGGAAGAAGCATAAGGATGTACAAATGGATGATGCTCTTTCACTCATTCAAAAAAAACATGAAGAATAACAGAAGAAGTTGAATTAGATGAAGGACAACATTGAAATGTTGAATGAAACGTCTGCCTCAAACTCCTTGACTATTCAGCTATAGGATGCTCAAATCACCCATTTGATGACAGGTCGCTATCCACCATTCGCCAAAGACTCGCCTAACTGCACCATGATGATTCTGAGGATGAAGAATAGTTGTTGACTTACGTCGTGCCACGACGTTAACTAAAGTGTTGTTTGGGACGTAACCCAAAACCATTTATTGCTTTCTTTTGCTTTGATAAAATAATGGTGTGATGATTGTGCAGATGGAAATGTGGAGAGTGAACGAAAAGTGCAGATTGGTGAGCAACATGTCTAATTAGTGAATTACTGAACGGTTCGGCGACTCCGGACTAGACCGCCGTTAGACTGAAGACCATTTTTCATTGGAGTCTGTAAAACTTGACAAGCACAGGAATTTATTGACGAATCGCCGACCGTGTCGGCGATCCCGATAGAGACCACCGTTTGGACACTCATAGAACATGAAGGTTCTATAAACTTTGGCGAGGCAAATGACTACTTGGCGTTACGCCAAATAGATCGGCGATCGAGACTACTGTCGCCGAATGGGCAAAAACTGGACGGTTTTGCAAGCCAAAGGTTTAAAAGTTTCAAATTCTTTCACTTTCCCTCACTTTTTATCTGTCCAAACTTACACCTGCACTCTAGTTTCTATATTTTTGCATTTTTAGTGTCGAATTATGCTACGAGTTGGAATACATTGCTTCCTAGCATCTCAATATCCATTTGATTGGCATAAAATGTTGGTACTTCAAACTCCGCGTTCCTTTTCTCAAAAGTTGTACTCAAATGAAATGGCATTACTCTAATGATGTGTGTTAGGGCTCTCTTGTTAGATTATAATATTATTTTTCCTGTTAGGTTCACAAATTTTGCTCGTACTAAGTTCAATAGTTAATTCCTGAAGGTTGCGCTTTAAATTGGATTAACATCGTGGGTTGTGCATGAATGTCACTAGGGCTAAGCCTAATTTAAGTTGTGCATGCCTTAATTTTGTTTTCAGGGGTTGCAGGGTTGAATTTGGGAAGTTGGGTCAAAAGCTGGTTCGAGCTCGTCGAATCACTCGGCGGTTCGCCTTAAATCTCCATCTCGCCGTTAATTTAATGCCAAATATGATGTTGAATTTTGTAATTTTTGGCGAGAAGCCTTTGATCGCCAAAAGTATTCGTCGACTCGCCCAAAGACTTCTGGTTCGCCCTTTGTTTGCACCCTTGTATTCTCTATGCACTGCATTCGGCAAACCACCGAAGTACTTGCTCGCTTCGCCAACTGGTTCAGCGAAGTGATTTTGCCATTGAACTGCCTTGTTTTTGTCTGCATACTATCTAATTTTTCTCGAAGCTTTGGAGAAATGGCTAAACCAAAAGTAGCTGGAAGAGATATGCCACCCTGACAAACAAGAGCGAAAATTTTTAGGAAAAATACAAAGGCGATAGATCCTCCCAAAACAGATAATGAGGGCAAGAAACCCAGTGCAAGCTAGAAAATAAATGACCGAGACCCCACTATTCCCTCATGAAGACATGTATTCTTTACAGCTATCCACACCTTTCATGGCGGCTCATGATTTGGACAGTCTTAGTAAGTGAGTTGTCATTGTTCCCACTAAGGCGACTTCAGGCACTGATGCCCAGATTCAGAGTGACACATCGGGCACTGATGCCCAGGCAAATGGAATGAGTGCTTAGTTAGGATCCCTTCTTTACCTCCCTCTCTGTCTTCCTTTAATTTACATTCTTGATATTTTATTACATGCATTTGAGGACAAATATTTTTGCTTCTGGTGGGGTGAGGCCCACACCTTTTATGTGCTACTTTTGTTTGTGTTTCGTGTATATATTTGGGCTATTTTATTTAAAATTGTATTAATACTACTTTTCTATGGATGTTTGAGCTTATGGCTCCCTTTGTTTTAAATTGCAAAATGATTTAGACCCGTCCAAAAAATTTGTGCCACCATTCGTGTGTTGAATGTGGCTGTTCCTTGGAAAATTTGAGTCTCGGTTTTGAATCAATACCGATGACTTGAATAGTACTTTCAATCGAACGAACATGAATGCCCGGCTACGACGAGGCTAAATGAAGTTGCATAGAAAATATGTGAACTATTTGCATCTCGTTATGACTAGCATAGTATCGAATTGAGTCTCTTGTGATAATCATTGTACACTAACGAAAGTGTAGAGTCTTTTTTGACTGTAGTGTCAATGCCTAGTGTGATGAGCTTACTTTGAACCATGCATGATAGATCCTAGAATTTTCCCCGTTGGTCCGGTCAAGTAATTGATGCTATCTCTTGATATGATCTTAGGCAACTTCTAAGAGTGTGAGCCAATTTGACATATACCTCTTTTGTGACCTACCTTGTGAGTATGTAACCGCTTTGAACACCGCTTGAGCCTTACCGTTCTTCGGAAGAAACTTGATGAAATCATAACTTTTCTTTATCCATTACCCATAATCCTCATGAAATTGTTGTTAGTTAAATAACAAACTTAGGCCAAAAGCCTAAGTTGGGGATGTGGTGAAAATATAAGGGCAAGTCAAGAAGTGCAAGGAAAGTCTCCTCTTACCCATGGTTTTAAGAAAAATGGAACCCCTCCATATATATAAAAAAAATATAGAGAAGAGAAAAAAAAAGAAGAAAAAGAATGAAAAAGAATGTTGTGGCATAAACTACAAAAGAGAAGGGGTTCCCAAACAATCCATGGAAAGTGAATAATAGGATGACTTATGAGCACTTAAGAGAATGATGAAAGAAAAGGAAAGGAAGTGTTGTGAGCACCACAGTTCATGAGGATGAAAGTCACTGAGCCGAAATGACCATACCTTTGCACTCAGCCCCATTACAATCCTTGAAAAGTCTTTTTTTTTATCTTGAGTGAGCTGAAACAAATGTTGATTGGAAAAAACGGGCAAACCTATGAGTAAAATTATGCATTGTGTTCTTCTTTGTGAGTGTGAGCGTTGCATCTAATTTCGAAGCTTTAAACTGTGACCATTGTATGAATATGGAATCATTCCTTGTGTGAGGGCATTTGAACACTTTGGTTGAGCTTAAAGTTGCAGTTGTAGCAAGTATTCTGAGCATAAGGTTCTTTGATATTGGTGAGTTACAACTTAAATCTTTGAGTGTACATTTGTTCTTTGCATAAGTAAATTGAGTCTTGTTGTGTGTATTCATGATTGAGTCTTTTGTAGCACTGTTCGACACACCCTTTTTGAACGGCTGAACTTGACTTTGCTTGAGGACAAGCAAAAGTTTGAGTTGGGGTATTGATGAGTCCACAAATTGGACTCATTTAGGGCTATATTTTGATAGAAATTGTGTCGTCAAATGCTTATTTTATCTCAATATCTGATGAAAACCCTTAAGTTTCAAGTATTCGAAGTTTGAAGAAAAGCATGGACACGACGTTGAAAAAAGGAACGAAGAAATGAATGCCTGAGGATCGTCGAGTCGCCGAAGGGTTTTACTTCGCCTTTTGTTCTAGTGTCCTAAGCCTTGAAGGAAAGGATCAAGTGGGTGTAAAGAGGGAGTAGTCGGCACATCGCCGAGAAGTTCCGCGAAGCAGTACCATGTCTCCCAATGACCCAGAGCACGACGATGTTGAAGACTGGTGCAAGACGGCGATGAACTACACCAAAAGGCGAATCACCGAGTGGATCGATGATTCCGACTAACTACGCCGAATGATCCGCTGCAGCACAAATCTGTGAAAACTGTAAATACTAGTTAGAGTTGTAGTTTTAAGTGTCGAACAATTATTATAATTTTCATATAGAATAGTACCTTTTGATATTTTTTCTCTAAGTTTGAGAGGGTTTTGAAGACTTGAAGATCCAAAGGGTTTCATCTTCAATATTTGGATTTGTTCTCTTGGATTCTTCAATTTTGGCCTTATGAAGACTTAAATCTTCATACCCAGTCGAATGCGAGCTCAATTTGGTATAGATTTCTATCTCTTATACATGTGTTGCTAAAAACCTTAATTCTTGGGGTGTGATTTGGCGAATATGGGTTAAGATAATTGTTGGGTCTTGCTTGCTGATAGTTTAATCGTAGTTTAATTGTGATTTCGTTTAGTAGTTGTGGATGAATTTAATGAATTTGGAGGCAAATACAAGATTATTTATGTGTTTTTGGCTTGGTCGAGGGAGAGGTCGTAAAACAAAAACTACTAACTTGATGGCCGGTGTGAGTGGGTCAACATGAGGTTCAACTCGAGAGAGTGAATCCTAGTCTCATTCCCACACACTCAGCTCGAGAGAGTGAGTGGGTTAAGGCGTAGGCTAGTCTTCATGCGGCAAGTGGGTGTCCGAGAGGAACACATTTGAGACGGGGTAAGTTGCTCGAGAGAGAGCTTATTCCCCTTAAAGTTTAGCCTAGTCACAATTATTCTATGAATCTTCTATCGAAAGCTTGTACTCAATAATCTAGCTTAACCAGTATTACCGTCACATACCAAGGATCCCCTATCATTACTTAGAAATCCTTGTTTTTTTTGCTGTTTTTACTTACTAGTGACAAAACCCCATTGTTAATTTACACTCTTTTGTCCCCCTTTAATTTACAATATTTTTAATCGTTAATGTTTTTAGCTACGACTAGTTAGAACTAAATTTTCTTTTTTCTATCAATTCTCAAAACCAATCTCTTGGGAACGATCCCATCCCTTTCTTGGGTTACTAAACTATTGTACGATCGTAGACACTTGCATCGGAAGTTGTGTCTTGATTATGCAAATATCAATAAGCCATTATAGCAATATAATCTCATGCATATAACAGACATAGAAAATATTATCAACATTTACGAACAAGGTACAGTTTCATATTTCTCAAGATATACAATTATATCAAATCATTGGTCCTCTCATGGAATCTAAACCCAAATAGTTTGCATACGGAAACGTAGTACCCCATCCAATGTTTATGTAGCAACGTGCTAACCGATCCTATAATTATGCCAAAATGTGGCAACCGATCCAAGTTAGTGTGTCGAAACGCAACACCCGATCCATTCAACAAGTCACAATCACATTCACAAGTATATTCTCAAGTTCATACAATCTAGTCATGATTCGTGGCATTCATCATTCACTATCTCATTTACAACAAGTGTGATCAATAATGCAACATTCACAAACATACATGTATTATAATGAAGCAAGAACTAACATATATCACACAATCGTGAAATCACCACCAACACCTACCACGAAACAAGCTTCAAACCCTAAGAACTTGATTCCTCCCTTTTCAGATTCATTTCGCTTGTTCTTGGTCTACAAACAATCAATATAATACAGGAATCAATAAAATATCACTAAATACCTGGATTACTACAATTCTAGCAAACCTAGATCATCAGGATCCCAATATCCAAATTAGGGCTTTTCCCACCATAATTCTCAGATAAAAACTCTTGCCCATCGATAATTACCCATTAGATTACGTTTTACGAATCAAAAAATGGATTTGGGAAGTTAAAATCTTACCTTTAGCCTTAAGAATGGTGGAAAACTGTCAAGAATTGCCTGGGGTTTGTCTCCTTACTCTAAAAATCAAAAAGTGCAGAATAAAGACATTTTGGGGTTTAATTCTGACTTCAGTCGCATCAGGCCCTCCCCAACGGTCCTCTCCCTACTACAACAGTCCCGCCTTGGCGATAGAAACTACCGCCAAAGAGGCTTGCACAAAACAATGAGCAAATTAAAGAATTTGAAAACCCTCATTTCACAACATGTCTTCGACTACCGACACTCAGAAACTACCCTCTCACGCTAATATCAATTTCGGGAGTTATACTCACCCGAATTCAATTCCGTAAAGTTGTACGGATTCCTTAATGACATATCTAACTACTCATGTAATCAAAATCATAATTAGATCAACCAATTGCTATAAGATTTCTACAGACCTTAAAGACTCCAATTTCTTCCAAATCTTGACTAGGTTGAGAAATTCCAAGTTAATACGAAAGAGTTTTTCGACCCAAAAATTTTCCCCATTAGCTTTTCTATAACAACAGAACTTGGTCGTTACAATAGATACCAATTTAGCCATCACTTGTCCCCGAATGACAAACTTAGGAAAAATAAGCTAAAGAAGGAATGGAGTACTACCTGAATCGACGAACAATTGGGGGTATTTGTCTCGCATGTTCCTCTTGGTTTCCCACGTAGCTTCCTCAACTGGACGTTGCTTCCATTGAACTTTCACAGACTTAATTTCCTTGGTCCTCAACTTACGCACATCATGATCAAGAATTGCAATCGGTTCCTCCTCATATTTGAGGTCCTTGTGAAACACAATTGAGTCCCACTTTATGATGTAATCCCCATTGCCATGATGTCTCTTCAACATGGACACATGAAACATCAGATGAACTCCCGATAGATTAGGAGGTAAAGTCAATCTATACGCTACCGATCCTACACCTTCAAGAACCTCAAAGGGACCAATGTATCGCAGACTTAGCTTACCTTTCTTGACAAACCTTATCACTCCTTTCATGGGTGATACCTTAAGAAGAACATTCTCCCCAATTTGAAATGCCATGTCTCTTACCTTATGGTCTGCATACTTCTCCTGCCTACCGTGGGCTGCTAAGAGCTTAGCTTGAATACTCCTCACATTATCTTGAGCATCCTTCACTAAATCAACCACCAAAGGCTTCACATCTCCAGCCTCGAACCATCCTATGGGTGATCTACATCCCCTCCCATATAATGCCTCAAACGGTGTCATATCAATGTTGGAGTGATAACTATTAATATAAGATAACTCACACAAAGGTAAGAACTTATCCTAATGTCCTCCAAAGTCAATCACATATGCCCTCAACATGTCTTCTAACACATGAATAGTCCTCTCTGACTGTCCGTCAGTCTGTGGGTGGAAAGTTGTACTAAAAGTGAGTTGTGTGCCCTATTCATCATGTAATTTCCTCCAAAACTTGGAAGTAAACTGCGTACCATGATCTGAGATGATAGAAAGGGGCACCCCATGCAATTTCACTATCTCTTTCACATACACCTTACCCAATTGTTCAGCATTAGAATCTTTTCTTATCAGATTAAAATGCACTGACTTAGTAAATCTATCAACCACTACCTAAATACAATCAAACTTCCCTAAAGTCTTGGGAAGGCCAACCACAAAATCCATGGCTATCCTCTCCCACTTCTAATCTGGAATTGACATTCTTTGGAGTAAACCTGCAGGCTTTTGGTGTTCATATTTCTCTTGTTGACAATTTTGACACTTAGCCATAAACTCCGCTATATCCTTCTTCATGCCCGGCCACCAATAAATTCACTTCAAGTCTCGGTACATGTTAGTCACCCCAGATAAATAGAATATCGCGAACCATGGGCTTCTATTAACAACTTTTGAATCAAATCATCAACTCAAGGGACACAAATCCCCCTTTAAAACTGAGCACAACTTCCGCATCAAAAGTGCTTTCTTGTGCCTTACCAACCGCAGTCCTTTCCTTAAGTTCGTTTAAATTTTCATCCTCAAATTGTTTGGCCTTGATCTCTTCCATAAACATGGACCTTACTTCAATGCTAGCTAACCCACCTTTTTCTGAGATGCCCAATTGCATGAATTAAGATTCCAAGGTCTAAATTTCCTTAGCCAAAGGTGGCTTAGTTACACTTAAGCAAGCTAAACTACCCATACTTACCGCCTTTCGACTCAAAGCGTCTGCTACTACATTAGCCTTACCCTAATGGTATTGCATGGTCACATCATAATCCTTGAGTAACTCCATCCACCTTCGTTGTCTCAAATTTAGATCTTTTTGAGTGAACACATGCTGCAAACTACGATAATCAGTAAACACTTAACACCATAGAGGTAATGCCGCCAGATCTTAAGAGCAAACACTACCGCTGCCAACTCCAAATCATATGTTGGATAATTCCTCTCATGAACCTTCAAACGGTAATGCTAGAATAGGTGTGGTGGTCAAGAGATACTTGACCCTTTGAAAGCTCTCCTAACATTTTTCAGGCCATTCAAATGGTATCTCTTTTTTGGTATAATTAGTTAAGTGAGTGGCAATAGAAGCAAAGTTCTTCTCAAATCGGCGATAGTAGCTAGCGAGCCCTACAAAACTACTAACTTCAGGCACAGAGATAGGCTGAACGCAATTCTTAACTGCCTTAATATTTTGGGGATCTACCATTCCCCCTTCTTTTGAAACTACATGCCCCAAAAATGCAACTGAAGTCAACCAAATTTCACACTTGGAAAATCTCGCATACAACCTTTGTTTCCCAAGAACACCTAGAACAATACGAAGATGGTCGAAATGCTCTTTCTCAGTTTTCGAACAGACCAAAATATCATCAATAAAGACTATGACGAAAGAATAAAGGAATGGGTTAAACAAACCATTCATTAAACTCATAAAAGCTGCAAGCGCATTAGTCAAACCAAAATACATAACCAAAAACTCATAGTGCCCATAGCGAGTTCTAACGCCGTCTTTGGCACATCCTCAGGCCTAATTTTCAACTGATGGTAGCCAGGCCTTAGATCAATCTTAGAGAAAACTGATGCACATTGCAATTGGTCAAAAAGATTATCAATTTGAGGCAAAGGGTACTTGTTTCGAATAGTGACCCTATTCAATTGCCGATAATCTATACACATTCTCATACTGTCATCCTTTTTCTTAACAAACAAAACTGGAGCACCCCATGGGGAAGCACTAGGATGAATAAATCCCTTATCAAAAAGCTCTTGGATTTGAGCCTTAAGCTCTCTTAATTCTTCTAGAGTCATGCGATATGGAGAAATAGAAATGGGGTGGGTAGCAAGTTCTAAATCAATACAGAAATCTATATCTCTATCCAAAGGCATACCAGGCAAGTCATTAGGAAACACTTCTCTAAATTCTGACACCATATGTATAGACTCAATAGATGGAGTCTCAACCTCAACATCCTGAATATGAGCCAAATAAGCCGAACAACCCTGTTGTACCAGTTTACTAGCCTGAATGGAGGATATGATCTTATCTTGCTTAGGGTTTTACACCCGTTCCAGCACTCTAACTTTTCCCTTCCCTGAATTTCTATAGTTACAGACTTAGTAATATAATTAAGCACAACATAATAGGGGGACAACCAAGTCCTGCCTAAGATTATATCAAAATTAGTCATATACAAAATCATCAAATCAGCCCAAGTCTGGAAACCCTTAAATAAAATGGGACAAGCAATATGGACATGAGTGACTATGACAGACTTTCCAACTGGGGTAGAAACATGAATGGGGGCATCAAGTATATCACAAATCATAGCAAATTCTGAGGCAAATCACACGGATACATATGAATAAGTAGAACCCGGATCAAATAACACATTAGCCATCCAGTCACAGACAAGAATAGTACCTGTGATCAACGCCTCTTCCTCATTCTTCCCTGGAAAGGCGTAACACTGAGCCCTATCATCATGTCGAGCGACTTCCCGGCCTGGTTGAACGTTACCCCTGCCCGCATTACCATCTCCTCTACCTCCATGGCCTCGCTGGTTAGCTCCTCGTCCACCTTATGGACGTCCTCTACCATTATTACCATTTTCGTGGGTACCACAAATCAAGTTTGCTGCTACGCGGAATTCAACACATGTGGATGGGGATAGTCTCTCCTCATATGCCAAGGTTCTCCATAATCATAGAAAGTATGATCAAAAGATGGTCTGTCGCCCATCTAAGGCGCGACTTGTGGCTATCCTGAATCAAATTATGAGATGGAGGTCCTGAGTAGTTACCTGTAGAAGCGGACATAGGGGACTGAATTGGCTTCGCTGCAGGTGTTGGTCTCCTTTATCCTCTGGAGTAAGAACCTTGGAAGTTACCCGAGTTCTTGGCCCTTTTTACCAATGCCTTATCCTGACCGTCTCGCCTCACTCCCTCCACTTTCTTAACAAAGTCTATCACCTCATTAAAGTTTCTCCCTGCATAGGTCATGTGAACAGATAATACCTGATACGCTCAAATTACACCTCCCTAAAGAAGTATAAGCGATCATTGTCAAATAAAGAACCCAACTAGTAGGTTTGGGTCGATCCCACGAGGAATATGGTTTAGACTTAAACTTAACTAACTATTATATTCATTTAGTCAACTTATTTCTGAGCCGAGTAAGTAAAGGGGGGCTGGTTGTGTAACAAATAACTGATTGTTGTTTAGAGAACTACTGAGCAAGATTTGAACTTTGGTTGTTATCAATGAGAGAGAGAAACTAGGGTGTACGTGTTCCCCATAAGCTCATAATGCGGTAATCCTAATAATAGTAATCTGTTCCTAGTGTATCATATCCAAAGTGATAAGGTATGTATGCCTAAGTGCTTGGTCCATCAAATAGAGAATTTTACTCCACACCTTGGTTTGGCTACGTGTGTATAACTTACTAACCTTACCTTTACCTCAGATTAGACATCATATCAATGTCCCAACGATAATCGAACTATGCCATATTAATTGCTAGAGTGTGGCCCAATCTATAGAGGAACCTGCGGATAGTGGTCTCCGATATATCAACTGAGAACCCACAAACTAGTGTAGCTATGAGTGAAGCCTAGGAGGTGAGCTTGGACCGTCTATCAATCGAACCTCAGAGGGTGGCTGCGTCAGAAGCATAGAACTCACTTTCGATCTCTTCGTTGTAGGACACTGGGCTACGGACCATCCACTCGTACATGTGTCTCTTCAAGAGATCATGGATGACGGGCACAGTGTGCAGGCTGCCTGTGACAACCCAACGCTCCTCTGTGACCAATTGATCCATTTTCTCTTTTTCATTCAGCATCCTGGAGTCTCAGTATATTTGCCACTAGCCACTTACACACCATCGGTTTAGCTCCTCAGTAACTAGAGCAGGATCGGTGATTGGTGGCACTGGACTGTTCCCCGCACTACTAGCCTCGGAGGATGAGGTGTTGGCACCATTAGAACCGGAGCCAGATGTGGAGTTGGAGCTAGAAGTGGACTCAGAAACAACCTATGTATCCTCCTAATCTGACTGGGAGGTAATGACCACGTTAGGAATCACCTGCCGAGTTTGATTTCGTGTAGTGCAAGGTACCGTTGAGGATGTCTTAGTAGTGGGTAGGACATATGCAGGGTCAGTCTCCGCATCAATATCTTCATCAATCAGTTGGAAGGTTGGTGCCACTAATTTTGATTTTCCCTTTGCGGCAAAGGTCAGAGCTTTCTTGGGAGCCATGGTACCTGTGGAATCTTAGTTAGTACCAAAATAAACCAATAACACACTCGAACAATATTTAGACCAAAGAACGATTAGAAACAAAACATAAAAAAAAATGTTGACGGTAGCTGCAGTAGTCACTTACGGTGGGTACCTACGGTCCGGGGATTGACCTATGGCCCGTGGGTCCCCTCTGTAGGTTAGAAGTCCAGAAGTTGGGCTTCTGATGGGAACCACATATGTGCGGAAGGGTCCGTTGATGGAACGACGGACCATAGTCCACCTCTGTGGTTCCTCACTTAGATGTTTTGTTAGGTGGAATAGACCCACGGACCCTACATATGGTCTGTAGGCTGACTTACGGCCCGTGAACGGGATCTCGTGTGTCAGGTCTATGCCAGGTATCAGCCTACCTCACTTTTTTACGCATTTTTTCAACAAAGTAAACTATCATCCGAAGTCTAATCATGCCTTTTAACGCAATATATGGCAGTTTGTCATCCATAGGGTTCTGATTTCTCAGAATTTATTTATTTTAACATACCAAACTAGGAACCCTAGATTGAAACTTCCATTTAGACCATATTCAATGAGTTATTTGATTAAAAAGACAGCACAATCACATTCTATTGTCCCAAGGGTGTTTCTATCATACAAATCATTGTTTACACACAAAATTTTACCACCCAAGGTCAAGATCCACTTCGTGACTTCATAAAAAAACAATGAACAGTGAATTCAAAGTCAAGGTAAAGTCGTTTACCTTATAAGTAATGGAAGTGGGTGATTGTATGATGTAATGAACTCCTGATACCTTTTTCGAACGTTTTACACCGAACCCGAACCTTGAATTCTTTTGTGAAAGGGAAAATGTGATTAATTTTGGTAGAGAAGAATCAAATTATGGGAGAAGAGAAGATAATTATAGGAAAGGAGAGTGATTTGGGGGATTTATGAGGGAGTTTTTGGATTTGGAGGGGTCAGAAACGGTTGATGAGTTCACAAATTGGACTTATTTAGGGCAATATTTTGATAGAATTAGTGTCCTCAAATGCATATTTTATCTCAATATATGATGAAAAGTCGTATGTTTCAGGTATTTGAAGTTTGAGGGAAAGGATGGACACTACTTAGCAAAAAAGGAACAAAGGAAGCTAAAAGAATGAATAAATGAAGATCTAAGAATCGCCGAACCTATTCGGCGAATCGCCAAACCCACTCCTGCTAGCAAAGCCATCACCCTAGACCCTAATACTCCTCCATGGGCCAGGCGATTTTGGAGAGCGGTGCATGTCTTTCTGGTAGACACACAATCAACAGACCGTGGTGAAGCTGGTACTGCTGTTCCCCTTGAGGTCACTATGGGCACTGAAGCCCAGACAGATGGAGCGAAAGATCAGCCAGGATCCCCTCTTTACCTTCCTCTCTGTCTTTCTTTATTTTACATATCGGATTGTGTGTTAATTGCATTTGAGGACAAATTGCTTTCATTTATGGTGGGGTGACGCTCACCTTTTGGGTGCTATTTGTGACTCGTGTTTTTGTGTATACATTTTGGTTGTTCTGTTTAAATTGTGTTTACACTACTTTCTGTGGATGTTTGAACTTTTGGCTCCTTTTATTTTAAATTGCAAAATTATTTGACCCGTCCAAAAATTTTTGCCACCTCTCGTGTGTTGAATGTTACTGTACTTTTAAAAAATTTAAGTCTTGGTTCCGATCAAAACCGATGACTTAAATAGTGCTCTCTATTAAACGAACATGAATGCGCAGCTACGATGAGGCAAAATGAAGTTGAATAGACAATATTTGAACTCTTGGCATCTCGTTATGACTAGCCTAGTATCGAATTGAGTCTCTTGAGATGATCATTGCACACTAGCAAAAGTGTTGTGTCTTGTTTGACTTACAATGTCAATGCCTAGTGTGATGAGCTTACCTGTGAACTACACATGATGGATCTTAAAATTTTACCCGTTGGTCTGGTCAACTAAGTTATGCTATCTCTTGATATGATATTAGGCAACCTATAAGAGTGTGAGCCAATTTGACATATACCTCTTTTGTGGCCTACCTTGTGAGTGTGTGTAAACCTTTTTTGAACACCCCTTGAGCCTTATCCTTCTTTGGAAGAAACTTGATGAAAACAATGACCTTTCTTTATCCATTACCCATAATCCTCATGAAGTTGTGGTTTGTTTGAATAGCCAAATTAGGCCAAAAGCCTAAGTTGGGGGTGTGGTAAAAAGAAAACGGAGAGTTAAGAAGGGCAAGGAAAGTCTCCTTTAACCCATGGTGTTAATAAAAATGGAACCCCTTTATATAAAAAAACAAAAACAAGAGAGAAAAAGAAAAAAAATGAACAAGAAAAGTTGTGGAATAAAGTTGAAAAGTACAAAAGAAATGGGGTTCCCAAACAATCCATGAGAAGTGAATAATAGGATGACTTATGATCACTAAAGAAAATGCTGAAGGAAGAGGAAAGGAAGTGTTGTGAGGAACACATTTCATGAGGATGAAAGTCACTGAGCCTAAATAACCATACCTTTGCACTCGGCCCCATTACAAGCCTTGAAAATGCCTTCTCAATCTTGAGTGAGCTGAAGTAAGTGTTGCTTGGAAAATACGGGCAAACATATGGGTGAAATTATGCATTGTGTTCTTCTTTCTGAGTGTGAGCATTGCATTTGATTCCAGAACTTTAAATGATTAAACCTTTGTGTGTCAATATGGAATCCTTCCTTGTGTGAGGGCATTTGAGCACTTTGATTGAGCTTGAACTTGCATTTGAAGCAAGTATTGTGAGCATGAGATTCTTTGGTATTGGTGAGTCCCAACTTGAATCTTTCAGTGCATATTTGATCTTTGCATAAGTAAATTGAGTCTTGTTGTATGTATTCATGATTGAGTCTTGTGTAGCAGTGTTCGAGATACCCTTTTTGAACGGCTGAACTTGAGTTTGCTTGAGGACAAGCAAAAGTTTAAGTTGGGGGTGCTGATGAGTCCACAAATTGGACTAATTTAGCACAATATTTAGAGAGAGTTAGTGTCCTCAAATGCATATTTTATCTCAATATCTGATGAAAACCCTTAGGTTTCAGGTATTTGGAGTTTGAGGGAATGCATGGATACTACTTAGCAAAAAAGAAACAAAGGCAGCTGAAAGAATGAAGAAATGAAGATCTGAGAATTGCCGAACCCATTCGGTGAATTGCCAAAAGGTCTTATCCTTGCCTTTTGTTCCAGTGTGCTGAGCCCTGAAAGAAAGGGTCAAATCAGCGGTGAAAAGGAGCAGTCGGCATATCGCTGAGCAATTCCGTGATGTAGTACTATGTCGCGCAATGATCCAAAATACGATAAGGCTGAAGGATAGAGCAAGACAGCGATGAAACCTACCAAAGGGCGGATCACCGAGTTGATCGGCGATATAGAATAATGACGTCGAATGATCTGATGCAACACAGATTTTTGAAAACTATAAATACTCGTTGAGAGTTGTAGCTTAATATCAAATTTTTAATATTGAATTTTTAGCATAGAATTTTGAGTTACTAAGTTTGGAGAGGGTTTTGAAGAACTTGAAGATTCAAAGGGTTTCAACTCCAAGAATTTGGACTTGGGTCTTGTGGGTTCTTCATTTTTTTCTTGTTTTAAATCTTAAATCTTCATACCAATTTGAATGCAAACTCATTTTGGTATAAATTTCTATCTCCTTTACATGTCTAACTAAAACCCCAATTCTTAGGGTGTGATTTTGTGAATATGGGTTAGATTATATGTTGGGTGTTGCTTGTTGATGGTTTATTTGTTATGTAAATGTGATTTCATTTAGTAGTTGTGGTGGAACTTAATGAAATTGTAGTTGCAAATACAATTTCACTTTTGTGTTTTCGGCTTGCTCGAGAGAGAGGTCGTAAAACTAAGACTACTAAATTGATGGCTAGTGGGATTGGATCGACATGAGGTTCAACTCGAGAGAGTGAGTGGGCTAAGGTGGAGGTTGTTCTTCATGCGGCAAGTGGGTGTCCGAGAGGAACCCATTTGATTCAGGGTAAGTTGCTCGAGAGAGAATTTACCCCAATAATAGTCTAGCCTAGTCACAAATATTCAATGGATTTATTATCAAAAGCATCTACCTAATCGTTAAGTTTATCCTCTATTCCTATCACATCCCAAGAATTCCATCTCCTTGATTAGTACTCTTTGCATTGTTGTTGTTTTTGCTTATTTGTCACAAACCCCCATTGATAATTGATGCTTGCGTCACCCCTTAGATTTAGCATGTTTACATTCAATAATGTTTTTAGCTATGACTAATTAGAACTTAATTTTATTTTTCTATTAATTCTCAAGCCCACTCCGTTGGGACTCGACCTCAACCCTAGGTTGACTTACTTTAGTATTGTACGATAGTAGACACCTGTAATGAAAGTTGTGTCTTGATTACGCAAACATCAACGGTTAGAAGGGAATTTGGGAAATTAAGGGTGTATTTGAATTGAAGAGTTCTTATTAAAAGGGGGTCCCGGGTTGGGTCGATAAAACCCTAGATTTGGACCCACAAAACCTTGTCTACGGGGCTTGGTTTGACCTACGGATCGTAGGTTCTGTCCATAGGTCACTCAACACTTAGAAAAATTAGGGATACTTACCTGGGGTCATCGGACACCAATCACGGTCCGTGGATGGAACCACGGACCGTCGATGGGGTCCGTAGACCTCTACACAACCCTTTTTCTATAGATTGGGCATTTAATCCCTGCACATGTAGCAACCGTTAGGCCTTTGTTTTTACATTTTCGGGATACTTTCTAAACACGAACCCTATGCTACATCTAGCCAACACTAATACGGAAATAAAACATCTATCTACATGATAACAGAAATTTAAATAAACAAAGAAAAATCCTAAATCGAAAAGAAAAACCTATAGTTGGCTAGATTGTACATATTGGGTTGCCTCGCAAGCAACACTTGATTTAACACCCCGACACGACACATGCCCCTTGATTACGGAGACTTCATCAAGGTAGTAGGCCTCAACCACTTCTTGCACACTCTCTTCTTTCCCCATGTAGACCTTGATCCTTTTCCCGTTCACCTTGAACCTTGTTTCCTCATTGATCTTGAGCTCGACAGCTCCATGTGGTAACACTTGAGTGACTATGAATGGCCCGGTCCACTTGGACTTGAGCTTTCTAAGAAATAGGCGCAATCTTAAGTTGAATAGAAGCACTAGATCACCCATAACAAATTCACGCTTTTCAATCTTTAGATCATGATACTTCTTCATCTTCTCCTTGTACAAGGCTGAACTTTCATAAGCTCTTAGGCGAAGTTCATCAAGCTCATTCATGTCATTTATTCTATGACTCGATGCGGCGTCCCAATCAAAATTCAACTTCTTTAGCCCCCACATAGCCTTATGATCTAGCTCTATTGGTAAATGACAAGACTTCACATACACAAGTTGGTAGGGGGATATACCTATGGGAGTCTTAAATGCGGTGCGATAGGCCCATAGAACATCATTAAGCATTCTTGACCAATTAGTTCTATTAGCATTCACCGTCTTGGCCAAAATTTGTTTGATATTTCTGTTGGACACTTCAACTTGCCCACTAGACTGCGGTTGGTAAGGAGTGGCTACATTGTGGCGGATGCCATATTTCTCAAGCAGTGCCTTGAACAACTTATTACAGAAGTGGGAACCTCCATTACTTATAATCGCCCTAGGTGTACTAAATTTGGAGAAGATACTCTTTATCAGGAATGCGGTGACACTTTTACCTTCATTGTTGGAGAGCGTAATTGCTTCCACCCACTTTGACACATAATCAACCACAAAAAGAATATACTTCATCCAATGAGAGCTTACAAATAGACCCATAAAATCAATGCCCCATACATCAAACAACTCAATCACCAATATCAGATTCATAGAAAGCTCTTGCCTCTTTGAAATTCCTCGTTCTCTTTGGCAACAATCACAAGACTTGGTGAAATCATGAGCATCTTGGTGGATGCTAGGCCAGTAATACCCACACTGTAAAATTTATGTGCAATCTAAATACCACTATGATGCCCACCAACAAGCGTGATGAATGACACACCTCTAGTCTACTCATCATCTCAACCTCGGGCACACAACGACGAATAATCCCATCAGTACAAATACAGAAAAGATAAGGCTCATCCCAAAATAACTTCTTCACATCATGCATAAACTTTTTCCTTTGGTGAAAAGACAAGTCTGATAGAACCAGATAACTTTCCAATTAGTTAGCAAAGTCTGTGAACCAAGGAATCAGATCATGAGAAGCCGCCAATAGATGTTCATCTGGAAAAGCATCATTAAATTCAGCCCCATCTCGTAGCTTGAGCATAGCTTCTTCCTGTAATCTGGACAAGTGATCGGCAACTTTATTTTCTGTCCCCTTTCTATCTTTCACCTCAAAATTGAACCCTTGCAGCAACAACACCCATCTGATCAACCTCAGTTGTGCATCCTTCTTAGACATCAAATACCTCAATGCAGAATGGTCAGTATGCACTATGAACTTAGTACTAAGCAAGTAGGATCATAATTTCTTGAATGCGAAAACCACAACAAAGACTTCCTGTTCAGTCACGATACGCTCAAATTAGACCTCCCTAAAGAATCGTAAGTGATCGTTATCAAGTAAAGAACCTAACTTGTAGGTTGGGGTCGATCTCATGAGGAATATAGTTTGGACTTAACTTTAACCCACGATTATATTTGTTTAGTCAAGGTACTTCCGAAACAAGTAATGAAATAGTGGGGGGGGGGGGGGGGAATTGTGAAACAAATTCTGGAAAATTATGTGAATAATTAGTGAGTAAGATTCAAACTTTAGTTGTTAT
>JAJONQ010036057.1:0-22949 GCA_036250385.1 Solanum microdontum
ATAATCATAAAATATACTAATTATATACATAACTATGTAAAACATATATATTATCTAAAAAATATAAAAAGTGACAAAATTATTTAAAATAACTTGCAAAGTATTTTTTTTTTAATCTAATTTTTTTCATAAAACTAATTATTTCAAATCGTTTGAAATTGAAGAAACTCGAAATGATTAATTTATATTGTGGAGGTCCAAAATTGGGTGTCAACAACTATCCCTCGTTTGACTTGGATTGATGAAAGAAATTTGAGGCAAATGAAATTGACGAATCTAATTTTCTCCGACCATATATTCATCCTTCAGAAAAGGGCTTTGGGTACGGACTTTAAGAATTATGGTCGAACCCTAGACATGGGTTTCCTACATATCTCAGGCAATATGAGAATTCAGGCCACATGTAGTTTTATACGCTTGATTTGACGCACGATTTTGAAAGAATTCAAAAGCTATCCCGATATCGAATTATGAAGAGACCGGAGTGCTCGAAAATAAGAATTAAGAGCGCATATCAGAATACAGCCGAGTTTTCAACATTGAGCCCACCTACATATTCCCTAAACCTTAGGAATCAGGTTATTTGTAGTTCAAACTCAATCGATTGAAAAGTAAATCTAGTATGCTAAAATAATCTTTGGTTCTGGAAGAATGACAAATAAGTCGAGTATGAAAAAGAGGCTTGCAACCTCTTAGTCATGAATGTGGTGCACTTCACACCCATATATAAGAACTTACACGGACATAATTTTCAAAGCTCTTGGTGTATTGTCACTCGAATTGGAAAGTTGCCTCCGGTGGAAACCAAAATTTCCCTAATGCGAAACTGGAACCGATAAACCTAAAGAAAAACCCACATGCCTTCTGATAGTGGTGTGGTTTGATTGTGGTGGAAGTCGCTCCTCAGCTCACATCCTAAGAGTTTAATACTCTTCTTTGGACTATGTCCCAGTTCGCTGCTAAGAAAAAGTTCCACGTTATGCTGCATCCTTTTTTATGTCGTCTGCACTTGTGGTTTGTTTTGAGAATTTATCCTCTTGGATGCTCTCGACAAAGACTGAGATAAAACTCATTAGTATAAAAAGATAATTCAAATGGGGAGATATTGTCTTTTACCGTGTTGACCCTTAATTGCTCTCTTTGAACATTTGACGTTAGTTTCCTCCAGTTTGGCGTAAAGCAAATAAAGCTTGTGTTTCATACTTGTGATATAATATTCAATGTACTATTCCTCTGATGTCCAAGTAATAAATATAGACTGATGTAATATGTCGATGAATCTCTTAATGACGTTTTTGCAAATAAAAATATTGGTGATGATTCTTCATGGGTAAGATGACGATAATCCATTGGTAGGATGATGCCAATCCATGGTAGGATAATGCTCATACATGATAGGATGATGATGATGCTTCATCGATAAGATGATGATGTTGATGCTCCATTGATAGAATAATGATTCCTCATTAATAGGATGATGATAACGATAGGATGATATTGCTTCATCAATAGGAGGATGATGATGCTCCATCGATAGGATGATGATGTTGATTCTCCATTGGTAGGATAATGATGTTTAATTGATAGGATGACGATAATCCATTGGTAGAGTGAAGTTGATCCATTGGTAGGATGTTGCTGATACTCTTTCGATAGGATAATGATGAAGAAGATCCATCGGTAGGATAATGTTGATGATCCATTGGTAGGATAATGATAATAAAGATCCTTCGGTAGGATGATGTTGATGAAGATGAAGATCTGTCGGTAGGGTAATGTTGATCCATTTGTAGGATAATGTTGATGATCCATTGGTAGGATAATACTGATCCATTGGTAGGATAATGATAACGAAGATCCGTCGGTAGGATGATGATATTTCATTGATAAAATAATGATGATGTCCCTATGGGTGATAGTATTATCTCATTTGATAATACATTAGGAATGTCCATCTAGGTGGTAAAGATGATGTCCCTTTGGGTAGTTCACATTACCGTGTCTGGAATTCGTGAATATTCTTCAAATGTTCTAAATGCTGAAAAATCTAATCTCGTGTCATCTAAGATGCTTGTATATGTTGAGAGTTATGCTTTCACTTGTTCCCATTTTGAACACTTTGTTTTCGTTGTGACTTATGCTTTGCTGGAAATTTAAACGAGGTGTTGTTGCCCGTATTCTGAACTCTTATCTTTTTCTTCTGAAAAACATCAATGACCTGCATCCACATAAAAGTTGTCAATTTTAGGGAGCTCATCGCCCTTTTGACTTCTCCATATTCGTTGAATGGAGAAATATAAGAACTTGAGGCAATCTTATAGACCTGCATCCACAGAAAAATTGTTAGTTTTTAAAACAAACTGATTTGTGTTGACTTCTTCAATCGCTTGCTTCTTGTCTTGCTATCTTCAGTTAATCGCTCTTATCTCTTGCTTCTCGATAGACAAGACAAAATATTTTATGCAAAAATATTTGAAACATATAGATAAAATCTTTAAGAAAAAGGTTTTCAAAAAGCTATAATTGGAAAAGGTCACTGTCAAGTGTCATGTCACGTCAAGCTTAAATGAATGTCCTTGGTTCAAAACTTTGGTATGTACGATAGCTTGTTCTGGAGAATTCAAAAATCCTTAAAGCTTGGGAAATTTCTAACATGGTTCCCCCAAAATCTACTATAATTAGAAATTTTGGAGTTGACTCTGAAATCCAACGATGCGAGAGATTGTTGAAGCTGACTATGAACTTTAACGATGCCAGAGATCATTTGAAGTTAGTTTTAAACTTCTAATCGTGCTTGAAATATTCAAAATTGACTACAAACTTCTAGTGATGCTCGAAGAAATTTTTGAGGTCATCCTAAAAATAGAAATCTTACGGGAGATATGATCGAGCCGTCATGGCGCCCACGTATTCCGCTGGGGCAGAAATCAGGTCAAACATAGTTTCCCTCTCGTGGATCAACAGAAATAGAAAAATTTAACCAAGGAAACGACCGAGGCCGACATAGGTCGCCTACGTATCTCATTCTTGAGAATTTAGGTCCAACGTAGTTAAAAAAAAACACATTAAAAGGGATAAAGGGTGCTGATCCCGACGTAGGCCGCCTACGTATCTCTTTCTTGCATTTTTGTCAAATAGGCATCAATTTAGATTTCTTTGATGCGTTCATCATTTTCCTGATTTACTATTCTAATCTCTTCTGAATTCGGCTTATTGTGACTTTCAAACTGTCTGAATTCCTCAACCAAGTGTTTGGATACCATGATCTTCTCATTGTAGTCCTCAAATTCCTCCGCATCTACCCCATTTTGTTCATTCAGCTTGTGACATGACATGCTCTTGACAGATTTGAAAATATTTTCACTGAAATCATAGACAAATATTGTTAGATAGTAAATATAAAGCAAGTAAAGCAAATTTTCGCAATAAAGGAGGTTTTCATTTGAAATATGAAAATAAGAACATTGGCCATGACGATAAATCATTTTGCCATTTTCAAAATGTGAAGAGGGAGATTAAAACATAGTGAGACAAAAATAGAGTAAAAGATGGGTCTCGAGCCTCATTCGGAACACCACCAATTTTAGAAATAACATAGAAAATTATCTATGTCTACCAAGACGAGCGAGGAATCAAGAGCGAAGTGGATGTCCAATTAGGCATTTGCTCTTTTGACTCACTGTCTAGTATAACTGGTGTCTCGATCATCTCTTCAAGCACAATATCACCTTCTTTGAACCGATTTTTTATTCCTTTCCCTAGACTAATTTGCATTGGAAAAAACTGATATAAGTGAGACAATGATTTTGGAAAAGCTTGATCGATCTTCTGCTTGTTCTGACCTTCCTTCGACACTAAAGCAAGAGCTTGATGAGGTTCTATGATCACAAATTTGAATTTCTCTCTTTTGGTTGGAGAGGCTATAACTTTCTCAAGCTTTACAAGGTTGGCTGAGATTATAACTTTCTCCACATTCAAATCTTCTTCGACTTCAACCATATTAACAGTCACCCCTTCATGATTCGGCATGGGATTATTATTGACATTAGGAGTGGCAGTCTGAAAAGTGACGACCTTTTAATCTATCAAGTCTTGAATTTTATGTTTCAAGTTGATACAATCCTCAATAATATGCCCAACACCTCCTGAATGGTAAGCATAGTGAAGATCGGGTCTATAAAGGTTGGAGTTGACATGGATATTTTTTGAATCAATTGGTTGTATCAGGCCAGCTGACTTTAATCTCTCAAAAAGTTGTGTTCGGCTCTCAACTAAAAGAGTAAAGACTTTAGAAGGTTTCTTCTTAAGATTTGGGTGAGGAGGATAGTAATATTTTCTGGATGTGAAGGTACTTGACAGTAGTTTGGAGGATTTTGGTGAGTTGGTGCCTGCGTTTGGAAATTTAGGTATTCTGGAGCTCGGTAGCTAGGGGGAGTGTTTTGGTAGTGCGGAGGTGGATTTTGGTAACTTGATTGGATATTTGAACAATTAACTGATGGAGCTTGGTAATATGGATGGGTATTTTGGTAAACAAGAGGTGGAATTTGGTAACTCGGTGGTGGAGTTTGGTAATTAAGGGGTAGAATTTGGTAACTTGGTGGTGGAGTTTGATAACTTGATTGGGTACAACAAGCTGGATATGAATTTTGTGGAGCTAGAGGATAACCTTTGTAAGGTGAGGATTTTCTGAAGTGTCATTTTCCATCAGATGCGTAGGAGATGGAATACAGATCTTCTCTCTTCTTTTTCAACAATCCTGAAGATTCAGTTAGGGCGGCAACGCGAGAAATCTTTCTGGTTTTAAGCCCATCTTCGATAGTCTCGCCTACCTTGACTATCTCCGCAAATTTTGCTCCAATGAGCAACATTATCTTGTCATAATACTCTAGCTCTTGAATGCGTATGAACACTCTAACGATATCTTTCTTAGATATAGGAGGTCGAACCCGGGCGGCCTCTTTCCTTCACCCATACGCATATTCACGATAGCTTTCAGTGGATTTCCGCTTAATTCTCTCCAAAGAATAGCGATCAGAAATGATCTCCACATTGCAGGGGAACTATTCAACGAAATCCTTAGCTAGTGCATTCCAGCTAGACCATTGTTTTATCTCATGAGAGGTAAACCACTCCAACGCTTCTCCACTTAAACTTTGGCTAAAGAGCCACATTAACAAGGTTTCTTTCTTGCCAACTCCTACGAGTTTGTCACAATAAGCTCTCAAATGAGCCAATGGATTTTTGGTTCCTCCAAAAGTGTTGAACTTCGGCACTTTAAACCTTTCCGGAAGGTCCAGATTCGGATGGATGCACAAATCCTCATAACTTAACCCATTGATCTCAGGAATACAGTGCAGCTCCTTCATGGCTTTCACGATCTCTTCTTTCATGTTTAGCTTGGCTGCCTCTTCCATTGACCTCCACTATCTATCTTGTTCCTTATAGTGATCAAGCTCGAAACAATTGACATAGGGTTCATTTGGAATTGGAATTTGAAAAGTAGTCTTTTGAGGTAGGGGTGGAGCAATGTAGGGATTCTAGGTATTTTGAGGGGATTGGTAATTTTGGGGGAAAGACTAGGGTTTGGTATGCTGATTTTGGAGATGGGTGAAGGTTTGCGGATTGCTAACATTTGGGTTTTGAGGGGGAGGACAAGTTTGCGGGTTGGTGTTTTGAGGAGGAAGTGACGTTTGGTAAGAGACGAATGCATAATGGGGATTTGGGGTGATTAGGTCGATGATTGGGGGATTTTGAGTGGGGTTAGATGGTGGGTTTTGAACTTGTTCCACGCTTGGAGGAGGAGAGTAGAGTGGAGGTCTTCCATCTCCTGGAGGGTTGAAAGTGAAATTTGGATTAGGCAAATCTTGCCTTATTTGCATTTCGATCCTCATTTCGGTAATCTGTTGCATTAACTGCATAATTAATTCATTTTGATCATCAACGGCGGGCTGAGCCACGACAACATCAGTCAGACCAATCTCGTCATTGGTATCACCCATTATTGCCTTTCCTTTTTGTGAACTTTGATCGGGGAAGGAATCTTTGGGGGCCTTAAATCTTGTGAAATAAGGATGACCAACCAGCTTATCAACACATATCAGTTCTAAGTACCTGACAAAGAAAAATAACTCAAAAGATAAACGTGTTAGTCTATGTAGATGATAAATAATACAAAAGTGGCTTTGGTTTCGCTCTACGCTAGTTGACTAAGAGTGGCTTTTGAAAGACCGGTAACCCAAGCAAACAACTTAGGCTGGAACTCACGAAAACCATTGGACGCCTGACGCACCAATAAATTGTTGATCATTTCGGAAAAGGGTCGAGTATAAAAAGTCCGGCTGCGTTTATGCAAAAACTGTTCCTAATATACTATACATACAATGGAAAATGTCTTGAATGCAATGTCAGTTTATAGCAATTTACCAAGTAAAGCAAAGAAACAATTCAACAAATAATAACAAGTAGTCAAATAGTCAAAACATTGCGGTTAGAACTTAATTAAGTTCCCAGTGGAGTCGTCATTTCTGTTTTACTAAAAATAAAAGACTAGATTTTTGAAAAATCGCCTTAACTTAAGGTTCAAAGAGAGTCACCACTTGATTTTTTAAAGAAATTAAGAAAACTTACAAATTTTCAAAAGATTTAAACAGATTAAAATCAATTGAAAATTCAAAGGAGTTCGAGGTTCAATTTACATTTCGAGAAGGTGTTAAGCCCTCGGAATGTCCGCTAACTTGCGGTTGACCAACGAATTGACTAAAATATTTGACTAACTTGAAAAGTATTAACTAAGTAATGAAAACTCACTTTTATTTTTGAAGTGAAATAAATTAAAGGGAATTTAAAGGGGAAATAACTTATATATTGACAAACAACTAATAAAATAATTTGTAAATAAAGTATGTAATAAGTAAGATATAAATATCAATTCGAACAAAAAAGAAGAAATGACTTTCTTATGGGTATTTAATTAAATAGTAACCAAGTCAAATAAGAGGGTTAGTTAATACAACAAATAAATAAATAAAATTAAAGAGGAAGATATATTAAACTTGGGTCATTTTGCCAAATTCAAATTGTTGAGCTGACAGGCCCAACTTCTTTCACCCTATTGTAATTTCAATTAGGGCTTTGGCCCATTTTTCCTCCTGAAAAATCTGTGTATATTTGGTGTATACCACTGTATAACAACATCCAAAACCTATATATGACTGTTATACGGCCCATTTTCAGGGTATTTGAAACTTGCATTTCTAATTTCAGCCCTATATTACTATATTTTGACATTTTTCCCGTACACCAATATATACGGTTGTACACAACATGTATACAGTCGTATTTCAAGCTTCCCGAAACCTGAAAATTCAATCTCCAGCCCTTATTTATTGTTTTCAACCTGTACACCTGCTTCACTATTTGCAATGGGGGATGACTCAAGGGGAAAAGAGGATTTGGGGCCTTTATGACCCATTTTGAAATGCAAAGGTGAATGGGATTTGGATCCTACTTGGACTCCATACGAGTTTACATGATACAAAGAAAAATAAAGATAGGAATTAGCACCCGAAATAAATATAGCAACAGTGCATCTAACTATTCCTCAATCAAAACAATGAAAATCCAAAAAGATAATATGAAACAACAAATGTACCAGTGACTAAAATCATGTAAAAGTAGCAAAAAAATAATTAAGCTTAAACCACTATTTTAGATAAATCTAACCACTACTCATGATAAAACCAATAGCTAACTAGATTGCTGCTAATTCAACACATTTAATTGACCAAGGCAAAGAAACAAATGCCTGTATGAATAAGGTAACACTCATAATAGACTTTCCTCAAAATATTCAAAGCAAGATAGTCATCATGCTTAGGATAGTAAAGAAAATAGAAACAAACTCAAATAAAAGAATTCGAAACAAACAAACAATCAAACCATTTGTTAAATTTGGCTAATCAACATTTATCTCAAAAGAGCACATGCCCCACTTAAAATCCTTTCCAGTAATTCGAAATTTACACAAAGATCTAGTCTAGTATTGACATTAATTGGACAGCTTTTCCATTACTGATTTTAACCCTTAAAACATTGATCAAACTAAGTGAAAAAATAAATTAAAGAAACCATGTACCAATCTTAGCAACTATAGAAGGCATGCTAAAACTTGAAGAGAAGCAAAGCCAAGAGAATGGCTATATATTCACGATCATGCATACTCACAAGCTATCAAAAACAAGCTAGAAATTGGCATGAGGGTCACAGAAAACTCTAACAGGCAAAGAAAGGCAGGATCATATGAAACAAGAACAAACCAGGACTAATACAACCATTTTGAAAGCAATCACAACTATACTATGAAAGATGAAAAGGCAAAAGTGACAAGTCAGGATCCATCCTTCCAAAATCTATATACATATTGAGATCACATTCATAACTAGAAAATCGAAACCGTCAGTAAAGAGGACGAAAAATCTTCAACTCTTACTGATAGCCAAAAGCAAACAATCATACTTAAAAGAAACAAACCGAGTTGACACTAGAGAGGATGAAACTGAAAAATTGATTGAATAAACAGAAAAAAAAGTTATACTACTGATTTGGAACCAACAATGAACGAAACAAGCCAAATCTTCTATCATTCAACAACTCAATAGTTGAGAATCAAACACACCAACATATTGAACATAACCGTAATATGAACTGAAATTAGGTGTTACCTATCTAAAGGCAGGGAACTAGACAACAACGAGCAAGAACTGACTCCCACCACAACAATGAGACTCTGACAAACTTCGGTGAGCAGGTAATGAGAAAGAAAATCAAAAACTCTAAACTCCAAGTCAATGTAGTATCTCTTTAGCCTATTATGTATGTATTTTTATATAAACGTTGCTTTTTCTGTATGTGAGCTATGTCCCTAACCTTTTTCTCTGTGTTTTCCCCCAACCCAAACACTGAAGGAAGAGGGTCTTTATATAGAGGGAATTAGGTCGAATTTAGGGGGGAAATCGGGTAGAATTTTTGTGAATTCAAATTTTTCTTTAGGATAAGGTTTGAGGAGCTGGAATAGTACTGATCTCGTACAATTCCAACGGATTCAAGAGGATAGTCGTTGATTCTAGGCGAGGCAAGGACGAACCAGCATCGAGATTGCTCCATCTAGCCTCTTATCAAATGGTCTTGTACGAGAGGATAAGAGAGAGAGGAAGAGGAAATGGAAATGCAATTCGGGTCGAGTTAGTTGGGCTGGCTCGCAATTTCTGGGCTAAGTTCACTGGACTGCTGGACTTTGCGCTATTTTTGGGTTCTCGCTGCACTGGCTCGCGAAGAAAAAGAAAGGAGAAACATATAGGGGCCGGGTCTGTTTGATGTTGTTGTATGCGCTTGTATTGTATGTATTGTTGATTGTATTATGTTTGGAGTTGTTTGGGCTGGGTATTTGGAAATGGGCTAGGATTTTAAAGAGAAAACATGGGTTCCTGGAAAATTTAAAGAAGAGGGCCCAACACTTATTCTTTTGATGGGTTTAAGATGTTGGCGGAAAATTGTAATTAAACAATGACCAAATTCGGTTAAAACTTGAACAAAATGAATTTAAAAAAATTAATTAAAGAGCTTCTTAATCTTAACGAAATAAAATAACAAACTTAATTATAAATTAATTTTTTGAGACGATTTTCGAATAATCATAAAATATACTAATTATATACATAACTATGTAAAACATAGATATTATCTAAAAATTATAAAAAGTGACAAAACTATTTAAAATAACTTGCAAAGTATATTTTTTTCTAATTTAATAAAAAAAATTTATAAAAATAATTATTTCAATTCTTTTGAAATTGAAAAAACTAGAAATGATTAATTTATATTGTGGAGGTCCAAAATTGGGTTTCAATAATATACACCTTTCCAAACTTTAGCTTCCAGATAAGGACCTTGGGGGACTCACAATGCATATACCAACCTCAAAATATCAATATCTCATCAACTTGCCACATAGCTCATGGTCAAGGATAAATGTAAGGTGTTTCATTTTCTTTCTCAAAAAATAGTATTTCTCCGCTTTTTCATATTTCCATAAACAATGATATGATGAATGAGGATGAATCCATAAAAACACATACAACAAAAATGCATTATCATTTCATCAATGATTTTGAATAGCATAAACTTCTCAAACACAAAAAGTCATTAAATACGTCCTCAAATATTAGGGATGGTGAAGGAATGCATTTGAAATCAATCTTTACCACTTAGAAAACATTTCTTTCATTTTATGATGTTCAAATATCAACTCAAGCCCCTAACTCAGGCATCTCAATGTCAAATATAAAGATAAACCAAACAACCCCTCGCTCGGGCAATTAGTCAAATATCACACATTATCAACAAAAATTAAGAGTATTCACACGAGCCTCAACACAAGCTAAGCATCACCAATAGACATCACACACACTAAGCAAGAAGGTCAACACTTACCTACCTCTAAAACTCATTTCACAGTTGACTTCCAAAGAAAGATTAATTATTCATCTTAGTATAAACGAGGGATAGCCAAACCTACCTCGAAGACTGAACTTCACTTGAGCAACTCTATCAGAGCACTTCCTCAACCACACGATCACTTCCTTATTTGGTAGATTCTTCAACCGACAACTATCACTATGAGCGATGTGATGATACATCATCTCGCCACGCTGCTGGAACTGTCCTATACCTTGTCGGGGTATAGAACACCTCAACTAAGTGGATCCACTAAGCTATTCTTAAAAGCAATAAGGAGTCGTCTAAAAGTACGATCCTTTACCCATGTTGGCTAGATGGTTTATGAGAAATGTGAGTTGTCTGAACTCATCCCAATATCGATCCCCAATACTACTCCCAATAATATGTAACTCATGCTCAAATGTATAAATAATAACTCTTTCTCAATTTTGAGGTAATTACTCAAAAGATCTTCTTAAAAGAGGTATTACTTTGAAATATTTTTGAACTTATAATCTCATTTAGAAAACAATGTTTCTCTCTTTTTAAATGTAAAAATGTTACATTTGGGAATAATTAGGTCCCTTATACTTTTTTTCAATCATGAAAATAACTCTTCTCATTCTCATAGTTACCTTATCAAGACTTAATTCAAAACCATTGTGATTACAAACGAATCCTCAAAATGACTCAAAAAAACCTCTTGAACTTTCCTCTTAAACTTACTTTATTTTGGAACGTAAATTAAGACATGTGATTAGGACATGTAGGATATTTCAAGGATTAATGGAGACTTTAGGAATTAATATAGAAAGGTGAAACGTAGCCACAACTTAAAGGAACACACGCCAGACGAAACAAGGAAAAACCGATCCAGCAAACTTCAAGCGTACTGCGGTCAAGAGACACCAAATCATAAGTACTGGGGTTGGTTTTGGGTGCACTACATGTGTGCCGCCCTAGGCCTCAAAGTACTGGGGGTGGTTTTGGGTGCACTACTATCACGGTGCCCCAGCCCCTCCCCAGCGAACCCGATGAATTTTTTTGTTAAAAATTAGGCTTCAAACTCACTTAGAATTGGGTGATTTATCCTAAACTCTTCTTGATTCTCAAACCCAACCTGAATACATAAATAACTTCATACAATCCCTTTCAAGAATCACAACTCATACTCGAGATCCTCAACCCAAGAAACTCAAAACCTTCATTGTTAAAGAATGAAACTTAAATAAAAAACTACTCAATAATCTCTTAATATAATGATTTCATGGAAGATTTCATGGATAAATTAGATGTATGGAATAAGGAAGAACAAGTCCAACATTGTGAGAAGCCTTACATACTTGGAAAGAACATGTTCTTAGCGAACACCACAAATCTTGAAGAACGCTTGTACTTTGCCCTTTTCTCCTCTTGAAACCTCGCTCTAAATCCCTAACTGTTTAGGAACTGAAAAAAAGTGGTATAAATCAGATTAGACCCTTATTTGGGAAAAAAATGTTTTAGGCTTAGTGGAAAAAGGAAAATACCAAAATACCCTTTTCTAAAGCAGATGAAATGCCTTAAATGGAGAGGCTTCACTCAAACAACCATCACATTTTAGTCGAAGCTCAAAATTTAGCAAACTTGGCAGTTTTGGAAAGAGGACTCAAAGACCTTCGATTTGATATGTCATGCACCACCTAAATCTTTATGTTATAAAAGATGTAGTCGATTGAAAATGACCCAAAACTAAAAAATGAATAGGTGACTTGCATGAATTTCTCTTTAGTTCTAACATTGAGGATTATGTTAGACTTTACATTCGAGAGTTAGTAAAGTTTCATGGAGTTCCCTTATCCATCATCTCATATAGGTGTACTCAGTTTACCATTTTTGGAAGTCGTTTCGAAGAGGCCTTGGTACTCAGGTTAAGCTTAGCAGAGTTTTTCACCTGCAGACGGATGGTAAGGTTGAACGAACTATTCAAACTTTGTAGGATATGCTGAGAGTTTATGTGATTGACTTTCAAGGTAATTGGGATGATCACTTACCTCTAATTGAGTTCTCTTATTACAACAATTATCATTCAAATGGCTCTTTTTGAACCTATTTATGGTAGGAGGTGTAGATATATTATAGGGGTGTTTGATATTGGTGAAATGACCTTGATAGGGCCTGAATTAGTTCATGAGGCTATATAGAAAGTTCAACTTATTAGAGAAAGGTTGAAGCGACTTAGAGTAGATTAAAATTGTATGCAAATGTAAAGAAAAGAGAACTTGAGTTTGTTATTAATGATTGGGTATATTTGAAATTTTTTCCCATGAAATAGGTGATGGGGTTTGATAAGAAAGGAAAGCCTAGTCTACGTTATGTAGTTCCTTACCAAATTGTGAGGCTATTTGGTAATGTGGCCTATGAGCTAAATTTACTTTCAGAGTTGGCATCAATGCATCCAGTGTTTCATCTGTCCTTGTTGAAGAAGTGATTTAGTGATCCTACTATAGTTGTGCCTCTAGAGAGTGTTGGTGTGAAAGATAGTCTCTCTTACGAAGAGGTCCTAGTTGAGATTCTAGACAGTCACGTTTGTAAGTACTCATTTTATATTCATGTCTTTTAGTTATTCTCATGTCTTAGTAGTATGCATACATATTCTTGAAATCAGATCAGTCTTCATGTTTCAGTCCGAAGTCAGTCACTCCATCAATTTTCAGTATTTAGTTTCCAGTCTTACCATTAAAGATATTTTCCTACTTTTTCAGCTTATTTAAACTCCATTCAAAAATGAATGTTCCCAAGGGGGAGATTTTGTAACACCCCAGATGCTTCAAGTTCAGATCAACTCATGAAAAATTTAGAAATCCAAGTTTTGCAGACAAAGTTGGGGTTTTATGAACACCATCTACAAGGCGTAGAAAGAACCACGGACCATATATGGAATTCGTAGATTAAATTCATACACCATAATTTGAGCCTGACTTTTACGAGTTTGGTCTACAGTTCGTAAATCATTTTATGGACCGTAGATTGAGCTCGTGAACCAAGTCCTAAAACATAGAATTTTCTTGAGGTTTACGAACCTATTTACAGCAACTACGGACTGTATATAGGGACGTAAATGAAATTTCAGAAGCTCTAAACTTAGGTCTGATTTCCACGAGAGATATCTACTACTTGCTGAACAATCCACAGAACATAGATGGTCTCGTGGAACCTGTTGATTTCATATTTCTTTTTGGGTTCCTTTGGTCTTTTCTCACTCTTTTAATCCCTATATTCTGTCATTTTAGTGTATCCTAAGTTTATTTAATAGGAATTTAGTTTACTAAAATCTCATCATTCATGACTAACACTCAAAAGTCAAAATCAATATGCTCAAGCTTTCTCTCAAACAAGAATTATTGTTCTTTATCTTCAAGCTTTGGCTCAAGATTCAAGCTAGCATTTTCAAACAAGAATTATTGTTCTTCATCTTCAAGCTCCAGCTCAAGATTCAAGCTAGCGTTTTCCTTCCAGGTATGTGGGATTTCATCAATGGACATTCTTTCACCCACTGAGTCCCAAAGAAAACCTATCTTTACAGTCCATGATTTTATAGTAGCTAGGGTTTTACGAAAAGCTTGATTCTTTATTATTCTATTTATCTTACTCGCGAATAGTTTAAATTATGTGTTTCCATGTAATTAAATCAGTATTGTTTGTAGTAATTTCAAGAACATAATATCTCAGATTATTAGTTTTCAAAATTTAAGATACTTTTAGATAAAGTGTCACTCAGATATGATCAGTTTTTATCATATTTCATTAGCTACTCAGTTGTTATCAGTTTTCAAGGTTAATTTAGTATATTGTAGTCAAATTGCTTCATCAATTAATCAACATATTTCTGTTGGGAGTTATACTTAGCAGCAAGCTAACCTAGGGATAAAGGTGCATCCGTCAATTGAGCACTGAGACTTTAAGTAGCAATTCATAAGTTCTAGATATACATGCCACCGTAGGATTTTAAGGGACACCTGTCAAACCAGACTCCTTAGTCTTTTATAGACATTAACTCAGATCGGCTTTTATTTAGTTATTTTTGTTCAGTACTTTTCAGTTCCATGATGTTCTTACTTGGTCATTGCATCAGTTCATGTTATTCAGTATAGCATTTCAGCTTCAGCATGTCTAGTTATTGTGCATCATTCATATCCTTCTAAGGAAGGAACAAAGAGATGGATCAAGCCTCAGGCTAAGAGAACCTATGTAAGATTTGAATTTACCTTCTACATTCTATTTAATATAGATTGTTTAGTATAATTATCAACAATATTGTGAGGGGTTCATAGAGTCAGTTGATGTACTTTCATGGTAGGCCTATCCAACCATCTCATGAGGAGAGCACCGAAAGGCTTAAGGCAGATGGTGGTGTGCATAATGGGAGAGTCTTAACATGTGAATTGGATTGTTGTAAACTCTATTTTATTTGTAAGCATTTGTATTTTTTACTAAAGTTTGAGGCTTTAACATCACAAGTGGCACGTTTAAACTCATAGTCCTTTTGTCTTCCCTCTTCCATCCTTTGAATCTCTTATTCCTCCCTCTGCTTCTTTTCTTACTCTATACAATTAACCTCTTCCTCCCTTGAATCCTTTTCATTCAAATACAACTCATTGATCTCTGCTAACTTCTTATGCAATAACGCAAACTCGTCATTATTAACCGGAGATGCAGAAGAGGCACCCCAGAATCTAAAAGTTTGATGACCGACACTACACTCCAACCCAAGGCCGTACACTCTCCCTTTATGCACATCACCAGCTGCCTTAAGCCTTTCCATGCTCTCAACCTAAGATGGTTGGATATGCCTATCATGATTTTACATCGAAAAATTCTAAATGAACCCCTCATGATATTGTTGATAATTATTCTGAACAACCTTTATTAAATAGAATTAATAGGGTAACTTTAAATCTTACATAGGTTCTTTCAACCTGCTACTTGATCCAAGTCCTTGTTCCATCCTTCAGCATCTTCATGTGGAATTCCTTGAATACCTTATCTTGAGAAACCGGTCTTTTCATGCAAATTCAAAAATAGTCCCTCTATTATAAAATTGTTGCATGATAGATAAATATTTAAAATTTTCAAATATATTTATATTAAACATATTGCCAATGTTCTTCGATGAAATCACATACTAATTGAACCCTATGTGTGCATAAACTCATCCATTTTAGATGCTCAAGTTTCCTTTTCCAGTATGCACTTTTCTGCAACTCCGGAGAGGCACAATACTCATTTAGTTTAGGCCATATATCCTCACTAATAGGCCATCTTGGATTAGTGAGGATATATGGCCTAAGCTAAATGAATATTGTGCCTCTCCGGAGTTGCAAAAAAGTGCATATGGGAGAAGGAAGCCCGAACATCTAAAATGGATGAGTTCATACACACACAGGGTTAAATCAGTATGGGAACTCATCGAAAAATATTTGTAACATGTTTGGTATATATTTTTAAAAATTTATTATAGATCTATCATGCAACAATTAGCTAATAGAGAGACTATTATTTAATTTGCAGGAAAAGATATTTTCTCAAGATGGGGTATTCAAGGAATCCCATATGAAGATGCTGAAGGATGGAATGAAGACATGCATCAACCTGCGGGCTGAGAGAACCTATGTAATATTTAAAGTTACCTTTTTAATTCTATTTAATATAAATTGTGTAGAATAATTACCAACAATATTGTGCAATGTTCATTTAGAGACGCTGATGTCCGATCATGGTAGGCCTATCCAACCATCTTAGTAAGAGAGCATGGAAAGGCTTAAGGCTGTTGGGTGGTGTGAATAAGGGGAGAGGTTGTGGCCTTGGATTGGAGTGTAGCGTTAATCGTCAAACTTCTGGATGTGTGACTGCTCTTCATCTTCAGTTAATCATGATGATTTCATATCATTGCATAAGAATTTAACAGAGATTAATGAGTTGTATTTGATAGAAAAGGACGCAAGATAGGAAGAGGTGAAGCGGAGAGAGGAATAAGAGGCACAAAGGAAGGAAGATGAGAGGCAAAAGGAAAATGATTTTAAACGCTCCACTGGTGATGTTGAAAGCGTCAAATCTCAGCAAAATAAAGTCCACATTTTCATAAAATAAACTAGAGTAGAAAACTATGTTATTCATGTGTTAAGATTTTGTCCTTTCTTAAGAGAGTTTTTTGAGTTTGGTTAAAATTTTGTATGTTTATGTGGGATAAGTATAAGATCAAAAGTAACATGTGGTTTTAGAAAAACAAATTACTTACTATTAATAAAATAGAACCTGCAAAGAGTGAAGTAGATACACAATATTCATAAGCTTTTTGCTAGATTCATATGGATCAATAATGATGAAGGTATATGTTTCATGGTCCAAAAAAAAATTCCCAAGGATGAGGGAGGTTTAGGTATAGATCCTGTTTGATATTTCAAAGACTTTGTTTTCTAAGTTATGGTGAATTTTCAGAACTAAGAAGTCCCTCTAAACTAACTTCATATGGAATAAATATTGTAAACAAAAAGTTTTTTTCTCAGGAGGTGCAGTGGAAAGAGGGTTCACAATTATGGAAACAAATGTTGGAAGCTAAGGATTCTATTGATCAAGAAATCTGGTGGTAAATAAGACATGGTCATTCCAATGTTTGGTGTGATAACTGAACAAGGTTAGGGGCTATATTGTGATTCCTCCAAATTTCCAGATAAATTGGTTCATAGATGAAGTTAACAGCTTAATTAATTAAGGTGGATGGGATATTGAGAAGATGCGGCAGTTTCTACCACAAAGTATTAGTACTCATATTCATAATGAAATACAGTGTCTAGACCTGACTAATACTTAGGATAAGCCTTAGTGGATGCTCAATGGGTCTGGTAAGTCTTTTTTTTGTAAAGAGTGCTTGAGAGATTTTGAGAAGAACAAGGAAAAGAAGGAAATATTTAATAAAACTTGGGTCGAAGGGGTTCCATTTAAGGACTCTTTTTCATTATGGAGATGGTTAAAAAAGAGACTACCTATTCGAGAAGAGTTGATCAAAACGGGAGTAGTAAATGATGTGAGGTGTTGTTGTTGCACTAAAAATGCACATGAAACATTCCAGCACTTGTTTTTAAGTTGTCCTAACACTATGAGGGTGTGTAAAACATTTAATGTTGCTATTGGGAATTAGGTCCATTGCTACAACTTCAAGTGACAATCAAAAAATAATGGGGAAGTGGATTGCCCAACTAAGCTAAAACCACTACACAATGCTATTCTTGCTTTCATTTCGTGTCATGTTTGGAGAAGAAGAAATGTTATAAATCACGAAGAGAGTAGAACTATTACCAATATGATTTTTGAAATAAACAGGAGTGTGTATTTATTAGCTAAAACAAGGTATTCGTGGTTGAAGTATCTACCTAAGCAATGGCCCCTGATAATGCAATTTCTAGAAGAGTATATACCTTTTATCATCCACAAGATTGTAGTTTGGTGAAAAATAAAGAGGCACCTTCAAATGCAATTGTGATGGACTATCAAAAGGGAACTGTCACAACCCAAACCACTAGGACGCTATCGCAAAAGGCTGCAGATAATAGCCTCCCTACGAAGGGATGTATTTTTCTCTGAATCGATCTTTCTATGCACTTTTATAAGTTCTAATCCACTAATTCACGTAATTTGCAGGCTCAACAATCTAATGGTTGTGAATCAGGGATAAACTACCTTACAAAATATTTCTCGATAATGCTAGTTGGCAGATGTTCCAAGACATTCGGAGGACAGACTTTTGTCTTGATCGGGCTTTGAACATGAGGAGAGTATCAGAGAAAGATAGTACCGTATATAATTGGCTACATGAGTTTAACTGGGGCCCATTAGTAGAGCCCCATCTTCTCGTTCTGGCTGGGTACATGAGTTTTATGTCATACTCCCGATTGTTCCTTAAGATTTCCCAACCAACCAACCGCATCCGAAGGGTGGGGGTCTTCTTGGATGCCCGACTATTAATGTGGTAATGAGAGTGTTGGAGGTTCCGAACGATGCTTATGAGGCCAAGATGAAGGGTATGGACATGAGGTGGCTTCGGGACTCATTAGTTGTTGAGGATTTTAGGGGTGAGGTCTATTTTCTACCACAGAGGGCATCACCGGCCAGTATTTCTTGCCTGACGTCCAGAGGTGGCTATATTAGGCGAGAGGATTCATTCATCAGGAAATCTTACTTATATCACTTATTCATGGGTTATATTGGTTGTCTATTCTATTAAGGGGATCCAACTCAATATGGAGTAGTGGTTGAATAGAAGGATTTCTACAGAGGTAGCAAAAAAGTCATATTCCTTCTGGTCTAGTTTCTTCCCTTTGCAGATGGGCGGAAGTACTTGAGAATAACATATATTTGGAGGTGGAGAATGATGACCCGCTCAACCCCCTATTGGTGAGGAAATGGTCCTCCAAATATAGGAAGAAAAAGAAGATAGGCGAGGCGTAGAGTAACCAGACCTCTGCAGGTTTAGGCGAAGTGGATAATAGTGATGTTGAGAATGATGCCCCTCCTTCCCAGACCCAACATCCACTCTCCAGTAGTTGCTTGAGGAATAATTTTGCCTCCATCCGAAGGTTTATGGGAGCCTCTACTGCCGAAGCTACAACCCCACTTCCCTCTACTCGAGAAGTTAGATGCGGAGATGAAGAACCACACCCGGGACTGGTTACTTGCTAGGATGTGGAAGACCATTAAGTTCATGTTTTGTTGTGTCGCTCCTGAGCAGGAGATCCCCCAGCTTACACAGAAGGACTTTAACGAGTTCCCCTTTCGAGGATCTCAACCCAGATGGTGTCGGGACATCCAGCTAGGACCCCCCTACTTGTTATATTTAGACTTGTTTTGGGTTGTTTCCCCTTTTTGGGCATGTACTGGACATCTTTCCTTTCTTGTTTTTGATAGCACATGGATGCTTGGTTCTAATTTTAATCACCATATATAAATGTTATGGTTGTTTTAATCCATTTCTAATATTTTTGTATTGATTTACACATACTTTAGAGAGTTTAAATATCCTAGGAATGAAAGGAATAAAAGGGGAAAAAGGCAAGCATTCTATACCGCCTTCCCAGCTATTGTGACTGCTGCTATAACTGGAATATTCCCGCCATAACAAGAGAACTATAGCGGGTCAATCCCTCTAAGGTGACCCTGATGAGGTCACCCCAGAAATTTGAAATTTTCTACAAGGTTCCTTCATTGCCAATACCCATTATCAATACTAGTCTTGGAATTGCAACACAGTCTCAAAATAACCCTAATATCGTTCCCAGCCATATACAATACGAACCTTGCATCATATAAACATCAGCCACATAAGTAACTCATCAGACACTTTTTCAAAGAATCACAACTCAACTAATCATTGAGCAAATTATTTTTAAGTTAATATCATATCCTCAATATGGTTTGGACTACAATTTCACGGTCATACAAGAAAGTATACTTCACACATTTTCATTTGTTGAGGCAATACCAAACACAGATAATAACAATCATCAAACTGTATCACTAAATCAAATTAGGTCCATTAAATTCTACTCACTTCATGAATGACCACTAACTGACCATTCATGCACTTATATGACCCTTAAAGCAAAATACCAATTGGAACCTTTCCAGTTCTAATCTTTCTTTTCTTGTGTTCCTTCAACCAAGATAAAGGCATCTAGTTTACTTTGTTATGATATCAATTGGGATTCAGAGATACCAATCAAACTCAACCCATACAACAAGCTACAAATCACACGAAATGAGTGAAGAAGTGAGACGACTTTCTAGAATGCTTTATAGCCCCCCTGAACATTTAATGTGGACGTCAACACACCAATCCTTAGTACTTTATTCTACATTTGCTCTTGTACAAGAAGACCAGTAACCTGGGCTCAAATACTAAACTGTCACAACCCAAACCATCGAGTTGTGCAACCACCTACTCTAATGCCTAGATAGGATAACGCTTACCCCCAAACCGGAACATGAAATGTGGGATTGAACAAAATATAAGCTAAACACTCTATTCAATACATAAATACTCCCAAATATTTTAAAACAAGTACTTTTGAGAAACATATTAATCCCTCTCAAGGAAAAAGTCTATACAGGTACAAGAGTTTCTAAGAGAATACATGGTTTAAAATTAGATAGACATAGCTCCCACCACGAATAAAGAGGGGTAGAAGCTACCATAGATCATCTTTGTCTTCGCCTAAGAAACATAACTGATCATGCAACCATACTATGTCAACTGGCGTAACAAGAGTAGTATCACACAACCACACATACTGGTAGACATCATCGGTCGACACAAATCCATCACATAATATCATGTAAACAATCAAAGAAAATGTAAGTTAGAGAGATAATTAACACCCATATCCTTCAATAACCACCATTTCTACCATGTAATACAACCCATGGACTCATACGCTCTATCTCAAGTCACCTCACCTCTTTCCGCTTCCATCTCCACCATTTATACCATTCCCCATCCATATCATAACATATCCTAACTCTTCTTTAACATAGAGACTTTCCAAACCAGTCATTCTACCAACACCAGAATTGTTTTACTGTTTCCATTCCTAAATCCAAGTCCACTATTAACTCTGTTAACCGACTTACTACTCTCTCTCAAGCTCGCAGGCCAACACCCTGGCCTGATCTAATTTAGTAAACCACATACAACACTCTTACTAAACCTACTTGACATAAATACTCCTTTTATCAAATATCTCTCAGACCACCTAGACCGATAAAATAGTGCAAGGTAGTGCATAAGCAAAACTTTCGGTCAACATCCCAACTTAATAACCACCCAAAACATGTTAAAAAACATAGCAATCATCCATACCTAATTCATCACACCTTTCAAGTAACCCAGACCACCAAATATCCCTAAGACATCATGTACACTGTTTAACATGTAGTGTCGATCTACACGAAAACCATCCCAACATCTAAAAACAAATCCCAACTATTGATGGACCAACATGTAACAATCAAGTCACAAAGAAGTAAACTCGGTTCTCTCATGGAACCCACAAACAAATAGTCAATGTAACAAGTGTGGTACCCGAGCCAACTATTGGTAATTTATATCGACATGGTACTTGAGTCAAACATATATATATATATATATATATCACGTACCAGACGTGGTACTTGAGCCAACCATTAGTATGTACCAGATGTGGTACCCGAGCCAACCAGCAATCACACATCACAATCACATTCACAATGAATAGCAATACTCGATGCATGAAATCCTAATAGTAGTTATCAATCACATACAACATAAATAGGAAGCAAACAACCATCACGTACTCTAAATTGGTTCTTTCTCGAATGTTCCTTGCTCATAATCTGATCACCCACAATCACCTTTCCCAAGATAACACCCAACAATCATCATAAGATCAATATTAACTAATCAATCCCATTATCACCCTAAATAACAACTAACTACATATTCAACCATTCAGACTTCGTGTATGAAGGCTTATACGTGTAATTTCCCAATAATTTACAAGGTATTATGCAAATAAGATAGGTCTAACCACTCTGTTGAAAACCTAGCCTACTTGAACGCCTAGCAATTGTTGAAGAACTCTGAACATGAACTTTTGGCACCGTAGGGGAAAATTCTAACGAACGTAAGCCAAAATTTCATGAGTTTTGACCCTTATTATGCTGAAATCCCTCCCCTCCATTGTTCCCAAGCTTAGAGTGTCTTAGGAGGGTTTTTAGAGATTTGAGCTTAGGTTTTATGTACTTATCATTTTATAAAGTCTAAATAATAAAGTAGAAAAGATAACATTTCATAGCAACGTGATCTTGTAAAATGTTTTAAAGACTATAATATCCTTAAAAAAATTATTCCAAAAACTAACATGTTTAAATCATATAATATACAAAAAATAAATAAAAGTGTCGATTAATTCTCCAAGTTTTATCATTTAAACACGAATTTATATGTTATTTGATATTAAAGGAGCTTGAATATTTATGGCACTTAAAGAAAATATATTTTATTCTTTTTTATTTGATGACAGTATTCACATTGGGGGTTGGGGCTGGGGAAAAGTGTGACAAGTTGAATTCATATCGTGTATGACCAATTAAATAAGAATGAATTTTGTTTTTAAAAAAATAGAGATAATAAATTGTTATAACAAATGGGACATATATATGAGAAAATGGGGCAAGTATGCAAATGACCTCTAGACCAAAACATATGCTTTTTGATTATTATTTTTTAATATGAAATGTATCAACCAAGAATGTATATAATACACAATATACACATTTATCATATTTGAATTTTGCCAACAAATTTAGTAACTATTTAGTATTTATTACATCAATCTCTCTTTTCCTTAATTTAATCTTTTTTGCCATTATTTCATTCTTTATTT